>JBBMEG010000024.1:434869-446280 GCA_037832605.1 Cyclanthera cordifolia
TCAATCGAATATGAAAGAAGTAACACACATATCATATAAACATGTTGAAAACTTATACTTTTTTTAACGTGGGACAAGAATCATAAGTGGGTATCTCAAACTTCATCCTCTCAAATAGTGTTATACTGAAAAAACCATCTAAAATTGGATTAGAATTTTTTGAATCAAATGCAATTTCAAGTTTTTACCTGTTGAATTTGGTATAATTAAAGTTATTGATGTAAAATTTGTTATTTGTTTATTAAAACAATTGATATTAATTATTGAGGGGAAATAAAAACTGTTTTCTGTTGGAATTTGTGTTTATTTAGTAATGAAGCATTATTTTATCTAATTTTAATTAGTTGATCTCTCCCCATGGCATTGTTTGCATAAGAAAAGGTCAAATAAATTAATTAATTTTGAAGAATAGAACAAAGTAGGGATATTTTTAAAATGTATATTTATAATCATTATTAAATTGCTACCTAATAATACATAATTATATGGTAATTTTGAATCAAGGCATTGTGTGGACCAACCGACTGCAAGTGTTTTTTTAGTATTGAATTAATAATATATTATTAAAAGTTTAAAACGAATTATTATAGAGATAAGAGCCGCCCTTAGGTTGGTGGGGTTCATGGTCAACGTCATTTTTTACAGCTTGGCACCCAGCTGATTCAAACCCAATTTTATTATATTTTTAATACAATTATTTACAAATAATATGTTGATTCACGACTTGCATTTTCTTCTTCTCTTAATTTATTTTTAATTTGATTTATACATTATTATTCCCTCCTTTGGTTATTAAAACTGGGGTTGGTTTATATTCGTGCTCTTTTAACTAGTACAATCGTCAAGAAAACTTTTTCACTCATACTTTTTTAACTAGAGCATGACCTATTAGACATAAATTACCTTAAATTATATCTCAAAAATTAAACTATTTTAAGTGACCAACTCTCAATAACACAAAATTATTAATTAACAGATTAAATATGTGACGTTAGTCTTGAACTAGATTAACATTAAACAATAAAATTATTGTGTCACATCAATCTTTTCGATTTATATATACTTTTTCTAATTAATAATAAGAATATTTCAATAATAATTTTCTCCAAAAATCATTATCCTTAACTCAAACTTTCTAATATTAGGGGGGGAAAAAAAAAACTGAAAATGGAGGTAGAGTAGAAAGAATATTGGTGACTTCATTTTCAAAGCGGTGGCTTTTGGTGTGTAGTCGACGGAGTCAAAAATCAGGTGCTTAAAAAGGGACCCCACATTTAACATCATCTCAAGGAAATTTTCATCTTTACACCAAATTATGCATAATTCAATTGATATCTTGATATAATTATGGTGTAAAAAAAAAACAGTGAAGTTATTATAAATATTTTATATACAAATAGTAATCAAATATAAGTTTTTTTTTTTTTTTTTTTTTCGAATACAAATTAGAGGAAGAGACTATAAACTCTACGTAGATGGTGATACAAAGAAAACTCGAACCAATGATTGAATGCTAATGCATCACTAGTACCAGCTAAAATATCTGACAATATATGTTATTTATGAGTATAATAAAATTTCGTAAACAGATAATTGATTTTGCTGAACTAAATGGGCTGGAAGCTACTCACTTACAAAAAACTGATCCTGCAAGTTTTATTAGTGAACTTATTAAATTTCATAGAACTAAATTAATAAAAATCTGACATATAATAATGTGTTCATAAGAGAAGATGGCCTGTTTTGTTTAAAATAATGTTCGGTGTAATCAATACTATGTAAAATGATCTAAACCTAATGCAAGTTCTTTATATTGTTGAATCGAAGAATCCGGTTTATGTTTTGTTTGAACTATTCTTACAAAATAATTATAAATGTAGTTAATTTTAAAATATTTGCATATGTAATCATTAATACTGTATTTATAAGAACACGCATGATAGTACTCATTAATATAGTGATTACATTTTTTTTTAAATGACTATATTTATAATTATTTTTTATATTTTATAGTTGGATAAGTTTTCGAAAAAATATTCAAATTGCCCACAACAAGTAATTGGGCTAGCCCAATACAACTAGAACCCAAGCTACATAGTTTGACTAGCTATAATGGGCCAAATTATTTTAATTTGGAATGATTGACCCACAATGTTATGATGAGCCAAAATGTTTCAAAAAGTATTTTTTTGGAGATACTTACAACTCAACCATTTCAGTATCATAATTATATTTCAACAACAATAAGTTGTTTATAAATTTTTATGACTTTACTTTCCATTTGATCAAAGAAAATGTGTAGATGCGCTTTGCTTGTTACCATGTGGCAAAAGTATGTATCTTACACTTGTTTAATATAATATTTTAAAATAAAATTGGGAAAACGAAAGAAAAATTAGATAAATATTTGATCATGTGCCAACAAACACCCCACACATATAAGTAAAATATACTAAAAAAATATGCAGCAATAAATATTCATCAAAAACTCATACATACATACATATATGTATATTAATTCAAGCTATTACGTTGTTGGTAATGATTTTGTGAGCACGAGAAATTGATGATATGTAACACTTAAAAAAAAAAAAAAAAAAGAAGATAGCAATATAGAAACTAAAAATATTTTTTAGAGCGGAAGAGTTCATTTTCAAACGAATAAATTTAAGAAAAATATCAAATTTAAAAAATAATTATAATTACAACAACCACTCTAAAAAAGGAATAACATTTATAATTATTAATATTAGTTATACTTTTCTTTTAACATTAATATTAATAAATATTTATAATATAATATATTAATATTAATTAATATTTGTAATTTAGAATTAAAGTGTATTAATAAATTATTGATGCAGACTTTTAGAATTCATCTATATTTATAATTAATCGTTAAAAATACTATCCAATGCAATTAAAAAAAAAAAAAAAAGGAAAAAAAAAGCAGGAGTTTTAAAAATAAAATTGCACTAAATAATACAAGGAAGCAATAAAGAAACTAAGAATTGGTAGTTCAAAAAAAAAAAAAAAGAAAAAAGTTCGATGTGGAGTTAAAATAAAGAAAGTGTTTCTAACAAAATAATAATAATTATAAAAAGAAAGTGCAAACCGAGAAAACAAATAAGACCGTTGCCTCTCTACCCTGCCTCGATAATACCCAACGATATTCAAAATTCAAAAATTCAAAACCAAAGCCATAAAGAGAAAGCTGCCAACACCTTTCTCTTGAATTTCAGTACTCTCTCCCTCCCGAATGTTTCTGAGACACACCCTAAAAAAAAAAAAGAAAAAAAAAAAAGGCTTTCTTCTCCGCCATAATCTCTGTCCCTTCGGCTCCACCTTCACTGTTGAAACCTCATTTACAAACAAAACTTTCCCCCGCTCATATTCCATGTTCTTGTCTTCCGCAATGGAACTGGAGAACTTGTCGTGAAGTTTTCCTTGGCTGTTTCTCCACCAGGAAACCATTCTTGTCTGTCTGCCTTTGTTTTTGTTTTTGTTTTTTAAGATTCCTTCACAATGAAAGATGATAACCCATCAGAAAGCAGACCCAAACCATCTAGGTTTGCTGATCAAAACCACAATCCCAAAGCTCCTGGGGGAAATACTTCTAAATTCAGAGCTGCTTCTTCCTGGGGTTCTCACATTGTCAAAGGTTTCTCCACTGATAAGAAAACTAAACCTCACACCACTCTCCAACCCAAGAAACTACCACTTACGACGTCCGATTCGGCCAACCAGAAAGACAAGTTTGTTCCTTCTCACACTCGCCTCAAGCGTTCGATCATCGCAGATTTATCCTGCTCCGCAAATCCTGCTCAAGTTCATCCACAATCTTATCAGACACACCGCCGACAATCCTCTCGAGATTTGTTCGTGGAGCTCGATCAACTCAGAAGTTTGCTTAACGAATCGAAGCAGAGGGAATTTGAGCTTCAGAACGAACTTGCAGAACTTAACCGGAATACTAGAAATTATGAATTAGAGAGGGAACTTGAGGAAAAGAAAGCTGATTTAGAAGGCCTTACTCAAAAATTTAATCTGTTGGAAGAAGATAGAAGAGCCCTGTCCGAGCAGTTAGTAGCTGCATCATCAATTTCCGAGAAGCAAGAAGAACAGCAGACTGCAAATCTTAACGTGGAAGTGGAAGTTGTTGAGTTGAGACGCTTGAATAAGGAACTTCAACTTCAGAAGAGGAACCTCGCTTGCAGGCTTTCTTCTGTAGAATCTGAGTTGGCTTGTCTAGCTAAGAATTCCGAGGTAACATTCAGACAATTTCAAGAATCTTTGAGTCTAATAATCATTTTACAAGAATCATTCCACGACAATCTGTTTCACTACAATAGAACAAAGACAAACTAACATTTGACTCATGTTTTTGTTCTTGTTACTATTAGAGCGAAGCTTTTGCAAATATTAAAGCAGAGGCATCCTTGCTTAGACACACAAATGAAGATTTGTGCAAGCAAGTTGAAGGTCTGCAGATGAGCAGATTGAATGAGGTTGAGGAACTTGCATACCTTAGGTGGGTCAATTCCTGTTTGAGGAGTGAGCTTCGCAATTCGTGCCCCTCGGTAAGTTCTGATAGTCCATCCAGCCCTCAGGCAATTGAAAGGAGTAGTGAATCTGTTGGTTCATTATCCAGCCAAAAGGAGTGCATGGATTACAATAGTGCTAAAAGAATTAATCTAATCAAGAAGTTGAAGAAATGGCCTATTACTGATGAGGACTTGTCTAATCTAGATTGCTCGGATAATAACAGTCTTTTAGACAAAAATTGGGGTGATGCAGAGGAAGGGAGAAGCCCCAGAAGAAGACATTCAATTAGTGGAGCCAAATGCTGGCTGGAAGATTTGGAACCAAACAAGAGGAGGCAATCTGATGGCTTTATATGTGCCAAAGAGATGGAAAATGAAGCAGATCCTCTTGCCTCTCATAAATATGATTTGGGTGTGATTCAAAGGCCTCATATGTTGGGAAATTGCCATGAAACCAACAGAAGTTTTGCTTCTTTAGACGTGGAGAAACGAGCTTTGCGCATACCGAATCCCCCTCCAAGGCCTTCTTGCTCCATTTCTAGTGAACTTAAAGAAGAAAACACAGTGCGAGTCCTCCCACTTCCTCTACCGCCGCCGCCTCCTCCCCCTCCTCATCTTCCAAAGTTCGCTGTGAGGAGCGCCACAGGAATGGTACAACGAGCTCCTCAAGTGGTTGAATTTTACCATTCTCTGATGAAGAGAGATTCTAGAAAGGATTCCTCCAATGGATCCATATGCAATGTTCCAGATGTTTCAAACGTCCGCAGCAACATGATTGGAGAGATTGAGAATCGATCATCTCATTTGCTAGCTGTAAGTTCTTGATCATATCATCTTCAATTTTGATAGTAGTTCAAGAATGCTCTCCCCTATAAATAATGTTGAATACTTTTGCAGATAAAGGCAGATATTGAGACCCAAGGAGAGTTTGTGAACTCACTGATAAGAGAGGTCAACAATGCAGTTTATCTGAAGATTGAAGATATAGTGGCATTTGTGAAGTGGCTTGATGATGAACTTTGCTTTCTGGTAATCCATTATTTTTCATAACATTAGTGCATTTGATTTAGACATTGTAGGAAGAGTATGAACATAAAAGAGAATAAAGTAAATTAATATTTTGGAAGGTGGACGAAAGAGCAGTTCTAAAGCACTTTGATTGGCCAGAGAGGAAGGCTGACACATTGCGAGAAGCAGCCTTTGGGTATCGAGATCTGAAAAAATTGGAATGTGAAATCTCAGCCTACAAAGATGATCCCCGATTGCCTTGTGACATTGCTCTCAAAAAAATGGTTGCTTTATCAGAGAAGTAAGAGAGCCTAAATCTTCCCTAATCTCAATTTGTTTGTTTTCTTTGAACTCGATTATATGATAAGCAATGTCTTTATACAATCAGGATGGAGCGTAGTAGCTACAACCTTCTCCGGATGAGAGAATCATTGATGCGAAGTTGCAAAGAATTCCAAATTCCCACAGATTGGATGCTCGACAATGGGATCATAAGCAAGGTAAAACTTCAAACATAGTCTATGATGTATAAGTTGAGAACTTTAGAGTTGAATAGAATATGATGTCTTGTATTTCTGGACAAATTCTTAATAACCGTAGTCTATTATGGATTTGGGTTGAATCGAAACAGAGCTCTATGGTGTAGGTTAAGTTGGATTCAAGAAAAACCTTGTTCGGTATGATGTTTATGACAAAAACTCTTGTTTGAGTTGAGAGGTTACGAATGGTTGCAGAAGTAAACCTCATTTGGATTGAAAGGTTATGAGTGGATATGACGGAAAACACTCATTTAGATTAAGGGATTATGATATAATTGAGGAAACCATAATTGGAAGTGTATGTTGCAGATAAAAATGGGATCAGTGAAGTTAGCAAAGATGTACATGAAGAGAGTAGCAATGGAACTTCAATCAAAGGCTGCATCGGAGAAAGATCCCGCAATGGATTACATGCTTCTTCAAGGAGTGAGATTTGCCTTTAGAATTCATCAGGTAGTAATTAGTTAAAGCATTCGTTTCACAACCTTTTTCTTCAGAAAAAACACAAAGATTTGTTGAATTGTTTTTTGCCTTTCTCCGTTGCAGTTTGCAGGAGGGTTTGATGCAGAAACAATGCATGCATTTGAGGATCTTCGTAACTTGGCAAATCTTCTGAACAAAAAGTAAAAGTTACAGGACAGAGAAAATGGAAATCAATTCATTTTTGTTTACTAACTCAGTAAGCTGCTAGTCTAACAATGCTGGCAATGCATTGGTGACATGTTTTTGGATTTGAAACTTGGAGTTAGTTGGGAAAGCTTGTGAGAAGACAGGTGGCAGAATGCCAGAGGGAGAAGGATAGTTTTATGAATTGCATATGTAAATTGTGTTTAAACTGAGATCAAACCTTTTTTTGTGTGTGGAAATAGAGGTTCCTTATTAATGAAATTTTTTCTCAGGTTAGCCTTTATTTTTGAATTTCTTATTATAAGATCGTTTATGGCGTGTTTGGTTAATGAGAATGAGAATGATTAATCAGTATCGAAGATAATAAAGGTTCTACTTAACTAAACCACTTCAACCTATTCATTTTTCTCATAAACACTATTTTCTTCTATAACCATTTTATGCACTCTATACCTAAGTAATTATTTCTCTCATAAACATCTTATCCTTCACAGACAACTAATAGTTTCTTCCTTGCCAACTCCATAACGCCCAATCCACATCCATCTTAGCAACAAGCGCAAGAAAGCAACTCATAAACCTATCATCATCAACGTTGACTTCCCTTTGGTCAAACCCAAACTCACTCGCAAACAAAGGAACTGTTTCCAATAACTCAGCTCTCTCCACAAACCCATTTATGATTTTTGAGCATATTTTGTTCAATGGGTTTTTTTGTGAACTTTGTTTGGGACTCCCCACTGAAGGAATATCAGTGTACTTCAAAAACTAGCTTCTTTTGTAGGTTGTTTATTGCTATGGGGTTTTGTCTTTGGCATCTTAGGTCGTTGTCGAAGTTTAGACCCGACACGATTACTAGGATGTTCAGGTTTATGTCGTGGATTGTTGTCGCTCCTTGAGTAATGTATTTGTTTCAATCGTTCGTGTTTGATTTCGCTCCTCGATCGGAATTCATTTCTAAGACTCACAATGTTATGATGAGCCTAATGCCCGCTGTTGTAATCAAGCACGGAGTTAGAAATCTTTTTGGGAGTATTTGATTTGTGTTACTAAGGAGTTATTAAAAATGAACGTTAGTAACTTCTCTTTAAACAGTCACATTCAAACGAGTTATTGCAATAACTCAAAGTCATCACTCATTTCTAATCATTTTAATAATCACTTGTTTTTAATCATTTATTTAACCTAATCAAAATAATTATTTATTTCTAACGACTCATTTATAATCTCTCATTTCATATCATAGAGTTATAACCACTCTACAAAAATCATCCAAATGAGCAATTATCTACAATCTCTCTACAAAAACTTTCATTCAAACGAGCTATTATTAAATTCAAATTCTCAATTACTCAAAATAACCTCTCATATATAATAATTCAAAATAATCATTCTACAATTTCTAATTCAAAATCATTCTTTGAGAGAGGTAAATAATTTTATAAACTTTTTTAAAGCTAAGAAATATAATAACTTTTGAAATATCTGTCTGCACTTGAATTTCCTGATATCTTTATATGAATCCAAGAACATCAGGAATCATATCTGTGAGACAAACTTTATGCATTTGTCTAGAAAAGATGAAAACTCTGTAACCAAAAAGAAAGATCATAAAACAAATCAAAGGAAAAAAGGAAGAGAATTGAGCGATCCAATAAATGATGAGAGCTGGGAGATGGAGATGGATATGGATATGGATGTTTGATGAAATGTAAAGGAGTGGAGAAAAGGAAAATGGAAAGGACTGGTAGACTTGACATTACAGAAAAGACCTAACATTGCCTGTATTTACCCTATCTTGGGCGCCAAATTACAAAAGAGGAAGACAAATCAGACAATCTGCCAACCCCATAAACAAACATTTTTTAAAAAGCAAGTGATCTCCACTCCACCACCCTGTTCTGTTTTTTTCCCTACCTTACTCAATTTCCTTTCTTCCCTCATTTTTGCTAACTTCCGACTTTAGCTATCCCGTTATTTACCCAAAACTTCATTTTGGGTGCACATGATTTGGTAAATTCTGATATTGGTACTACATACTCTACAACTATGTGTCCAGATATTAAATATTGAGCCACATTCATAGCATTATGTATTCTGAGTCTTACCTTACTCAATTCAATTAAAAGGTTTCATCTCAAACTAATCGGTAGTATGGAGAGTAATAACAAATCTTACCCAAGTGTTGGAAACTTTCACTTTTCCAATATGAAAAAAATTCAGTTATTTATTCACAAATTTGAATATGACTTAAGATGATATTGCGAGTGTAATTAAATACTATTTTGATATGACACTTTGAAGATGTTACTTTATGTCTCATTAGAAATTTAACTTACAAACAATTTTTTGCTTTTTATGCTAGTTTACTTTATCTAATAGAGTATTTTTGAAGGACTTAAATAAAAAAAAGTGTATCGATTATGATTAGAAGAAAAATTAGGGCACCATAATTAGAAATGAAAAGCAGAGACTGGGCGGTTCGGCAATAAATTTGAACTGAAAATACGGAATAAACAGTAAAGCGAATTAGAATTTGAAGTGATGTGACCTGCAGATGTAATCGGGGGATTTTACTTGAAATTTCAGAGCCATATTTCCATCACATCGATCTACCAGATAAAGCTTAGTAGTCAAATCCACAACGATTCGGCTGAAGAGAGAAAATTTGAATCTTACCGGCGTAAAACGGTGTTCTGTCCCAATTCAAGCTCAGCCCCGTCTACATCTGCTTATCTTTTTCGGGAATGCCTCATCTCTCAAATCTACACCGCCGTCGTTCTTTTTACAATTTTTATTTAAATGTTCATATCCCCACCAAAAATAATAAAAAATCATTTTTATGTTAATAACAATTTAATTACATCATTTTAGTACGGAAAGTGTACGCATTCATTTCATTATTAGTTCGCTTTATTTAACTCAATTTATTTGATTAGAATGATGCTTTTATATAGAATTTATGATCCGGTTCTTTAATTTGTATTCAAATAAATAAATAATTAGGTTCTGTTTGATAACAATTTCTTTTTTTTGTTTTTGAAATTTAAATCTACCACTATTATTCAAACACAAAATTTTCATAACTTTGATGCCTATATCTTACTTGTATTTTAAAAATAAAACTAAAATTTGAAAGCTAAGAAAAATATTTTCCAAATATTTATTTTTATTTATAAAATTTGATTATGATTCATTTCATATACTTACTTAAAGAAAATATGAGACATATGTAGAGAATTGAGATAAATATATGCTTTAAAAAATAAAAAACGAATAAGCCTTAGTTATTATGTTTTGATATTATGGGTTCTTGATACTGAATATTCTTATAAAAAATTGTGACAATAAAGTTGAACTGGATTAACATCTAATAATTAAACAAAAATTTTATTGACGACAAAATATAGCAAAAATAATTGATCTATCAAACTCAAAATAATAAGTTTAATTAAATGAAATCGATAACTTCAACACAATTTTGTACGACAAATTATAGAATTTCTCTATACACTTTATTTTCTAATCCATACATATACTTCCATCGCTATACCATAGCGAGGCATATGGATTTGATATTCAAATGGTTTAAAATTCATTCCCTCTCTAATAATGTGGGTCCTGATGACTGGGTTGGTTGACGTGGCCACTCTCTGTTGTCTATATATTTTCCAACTCCCCATCTCGTTTAATCTCATTCATTCTTTATATCATATCCATCCAATCATGTTGGCAATGGAAGGTGTCTCCACAATCAACAATTACACCTCCGACGCCACAATCACCAGCAGCTCCACCTCCGGCAACCACCGCCACTATCCGCCATCACCACCACCGTCAGGTGCGAGCAGATACGAGTCACAGAAGCGGCGAGACTGGAACACGTTCGGGCAGTACCTAAAGAACCACCGCCCTCCACTCACGCTATCCCGCTGCAGCGGTGCTCATATACTCGAATTCCTCCGCTACCTGGACCAGTTCGGTAAGACCAAGGTCCACGTCCCCTGCTGCCCTTTCTTCGGTCACCCACACCCTCCTGCCCCCTGCCCCTGCCCCCTCCGCCAAGCCTGGGGCAGCCTCGACGCCCTCATCGGCCGCCTCCGCGCAGCCTTTGACGAGAACGGCGGCCACCCGGACACCAACCCATTCGCCACTCGAGCCGTCAGACTCTATTTAAGGGAAGTTAGAGACTGTCAGGCTAAAGCCAGAGGTATCGCTTACGACAAGAAGAAACGGAACAAATCCGCCCTCCCCTCAAAATCAATCAAATTTAATTTGAATTAATTAATGTGTTGTTTTTGTTGTAATTTTTTTTCTTTTTTGATTACTGATTTGTAATTTCTACTTTTACGGCTGTGGGATTTGCATGCGCAGCTACCCTATGTCACTGTTATAATGAACGCGATTTAAAAAAATTAGTGGCAACTGTATAGTATCACTCAAATAAATTATAAATCAAATACCTAATTAAGGATTGCATAAATAGAGTTTAAATTTCTCAATGAATTTGAAAAATGATGTATATGAATTAAAAAATTATTTCGAAATAAATAATAATTCATTTGAATAGGGTTAATGTTGTAAAAATTTATTTATAACTCAAAATATATCAAAGCAAAGATGCTCATGATATCTATTTGTGACTCTTTTATATATATATATATATATATATATATATATATATATATATACA
>JBBMEG010000024.1:447917-472413 GCA_037832605.1 Cyclanthera cordifolia
TATATATATATAAAAGTTTATTAATCTTGAATCAGATATCAATTTTATTTTATTTGACTGGATACTTGTTTGGGTTTATAGTGAGTTTTGATATCATACTAAAAATCGTGGACATTTATTTCAAAACTAAATCACAATGAGAGGAATAATTCGTCTTATCTTATAAATATTTGGAGAACTTTTCCTTTATTAACATGAAAATAATGATATCTTCGATACATGACTGTTAAGGTCACACCATAATATTGAGAAAAAGGACATATTTAATATATATATAAAAATAATGGTTCCCATTATTATAGATTGACATTATAAAATTCCACCATGAGCAAAGTTTGTGTGGAGGTGTGCGTGTCACTTAAATTGCAGACATCTTTTTACAGCCACAAGTACCCATCCAAGTTCTAACCCTACATACTATTTTCTCTATAATTACTTTTAATCATAACAATTTTGTAATTATACAAAACTTTGAGGTGGAGGATCAATCTAATATCTTTCCTAAATATTGCATTTTATGCTTCTTTACTCATTATTATCGCTTGATAGTGCTGCATTTTTCATCATTGACCTCCAAAAACCTTTGTATTAATTAATTATTTTTCATAGATGGATTCATTTGTATATACGGTCATTCCAAATATTGTGCTCATTTTAACAATTTAGTTCGTTTTTTTTAGTACAAGTTAGAGACCAAAAATTATATAGTGAATATTATTATTTTCAAATAAATGAAAGTATTTTCATGATCGAACTCGTGATCATAGTGTTGAATTTGATTAGCACCAAACAGTAAAACCAAACGTCACTGACAATTTTAATAGAGTTCAAACATTTAATCAATCAGTGATGAAAATATTCACTATTGATACTATTCTCATATTTGTTTATTCAAAATTATATTAGTTTTTTTGTTTGAGTACAAATTAAAGAGAAGGGGGACCACAAGGCTTACCTAGAGAGCAATACTGCTCTCAAGTGATTGAAGAGTCAAATACCGATTTGGATTAACACCAAACAATGAAATGACTGCACCACCAATCTTAGTTTTGAATGAATATAGTAGTGTGCAACATGTTGCATTTTTTTTAAATTTTGATATTTATAATTTTATTACAGAAATATTATTTATGATTATAATATTACGCTAGGTCCACCAAATACTTCCATTATAGAGATGGTAATTATATGTGGTTTAGGGTTGGATTTGAAAACAATCATCATCTTGGAAGAAAGTAGAGATTATGCATTAAAATAAGTGCTCGTCATATATATATGCCTCTCCTTACATTTTCTCAACTCCTTCATCGTTATTTTATGTATTTATCAGTTTTTTCTTGTAAAAGTGGGTTCTTTAATGTGTATTTACTTATTTAAACTGCTCATTAAAAAGCATAGATTAATTGATGAAGTTAAATACTATTCTTCCCTTTGTGTAGGATTTTAGGACTTCAATTTATTGAGCCGGCTTTCCTATCTGGTCAGGCTCAATTTTTCGGAGCATCCGGCCCACGTATAACTAAATGCCTGCAGTCCTATTTTGCAATTAACATGTTTTTAAATTATCCCAATAAAATCATTTATATAGTTTATGATCATTGATAATGGCCTAATTGCTGTCTATTCATCACATTTGATTTTTTTTTAAGTAATCACGTACGTCCCTAGGCCAGGCACCAGAAGACGTCAATGGAATATAAACTACAAATTAATGTCACAAGTATATTTTGAAGGAGCACATCTCTAAAATCCAACATTAAACTAATTGCGTCACTCCTTATAGCATTTTCCTCCCCTATTAATTCATACAACTAATTTAAGGTTTTTAACTTTTTCTTATAGATGATTTAAAATTCTTTTAACTTTTTAACTTTTTCTTATAGATGATTTAAAATTCTTTTAACTTTAATTTACACGTTTGACAAGTTGATAAAAATAATTTTATACAATTATTTATACCTATAAATATTTCAATTGAATGTATACCTAAATTTACAATTGTTCATAAATTGAAAACTTCTTCATGTTATTTTAATATTGTTAGACATCTCTTTAAATAAAAAGAAAAAGAGAGTCCACATCTACCATCATGGAAGGTGGAGGTTCGAGAGGAAAATTGCGTAAATGAATCGAACACGTGTAAGGTGGAGATTCGAAGACCCTATCATCGGCTGCTCCAGCCGGAGTGGACGTGGTCGCACGTCGCCGGCCGCAACCTCGCTGGGCGGCGGCCCCTATGGCCTATGTGATTGTTTCATTGCCGGCCGGCCACGTGTCGGTACTCCTTCATTTTGTGGTATACGCTATTCAACTTCTACACCAACTTCCATGTCAATGTTACTGTGAGTTGCGCCAAAGTTCCCCAAATTAGATACCTATTAGCTCATGATCGTTTAGGCCAATTGATAAATCAGCTAAGAATATTCAAATTACTTTCTCTAAAGCTGAATTGACCGATTCAAGTTCTTTTTAAACTTCCATAGTTTAGCCCATCTCTTACTTTTTCTTTTCATTCTCTTTTGTGGAGCAGTGCACGCTTGCGGTTCCGACGGTCAGCAGTGCTCGTTTGATCGTCTTCTTCACCCAGGTTTTTTTTTTTTTTTTTTTTTGGGTGTGGGGGGAAGCAATTTTTATTTACTCTTTTGGATGGTTCGTTGTAGATTATTATGCGTACTTGGTGATTTAACTAAGGGGCGTTCTTAGTTATCCTTGTTAATGTCAGCTGTTTGCCTATTGGCTTTGTTCGTTTTCTTGTACTATGCAATTGCTGGAGAAATATAATTGGTCAATCATGGCAGCTTGTAATCGAGACTCGAGGGAATTTGATTTTGAAGGATCTTAAGTTTATAAGAGAATTTCATGAACATGCGTCATGAACTATTTGGGTTATAAGGATATATAAAGTTAGTTTCGTTAATATTTTGTTGGCTAATGGAATATGATTATCATTTTCAATACTTTTATAAACTTATCTCACATACTTTATGGGAGAAAGTGATTAGTTCATGTGATACTTGCTTAGGGGTGGAGACGTCCCCAAGGGACGGCAGCCTTCTTGGCAGAGTCTTAAGATTTTCAAGGTAAAATCACTTGACTTATTATTTTCTAGGTCTGAGTCTTTTGACGGGTGCGTGTGCCCCCCATTTATGTAGTGAGACAAAACTTTGATTTCCGATTATAAAAAAAACTTTCTAGGGACTGGAGATTGGGAAGAGAAGAAATTTTGTCCTAAATAAATTTGCTAGGATATAGGGATAGTAGTAGTTTTGTACTTTTGTTGTGATTGTTATTGTTCTTGCAGTTCCTTCTGGTACGAGGATGGAGGTGATATAATGTTGAATTTTGTTAAATCACCAATCAATCCAAAAGTTTAAACGGATGGGTTGGGATAAGTTTAATTATATCAACTAACATATAGGGATGACTTCAAATTCTGAATCTATTTCCTGCCAAACGAGAAGTATGCATTTCTTTTGTATTTCTGTTGCTCACTTTCATCCTCGGCAGAATTTCCCTTTTTGGGTACTTTATCCTTGTTATTCATCAATATGACATTATCGTATCTTGAAACTACAATCATTTTTGTATGCTTCATTTACGAGTTTGCATCATTTCTTTATATAATCAGGTGGAAAAGGATGATACCTGATTGTGATTAAAAGAATTATTATGGATTCAGCAAGGAGTTGGTTTCAGAAGCTCCAATTTAAAGTAAAGAATGAAACTGTAAATGACAATGAGGTTCAAGAGGCACCTTCAAGTGCAACGAAACAGAAAGTTGAGGTTGCCAAGCATTATATTGAAAACCATTACAAATCTCAAATGAAGTCATTGCAAGATAGGAAGGAGAGGTACTTTTTTTTTTTATATGTTTATATATGTTTTTTTATAAAACTAGTCAGGTTACAGTTGATGGCTCTTTATGGGATTGAGAAGTATGATATTTGGAATGAAGTATGTGCAGGGGTCATAGAATTCATGTTTGTCAATGTCTGCACTTACATCATAGAACTGACTATCTGCTTACTGTTTTAACTGACCTAAAAAGTTAACCTTTTTTCCTTGCAGTGGATTGTTCGCACTAGTTATAAAATTGAAGCGACTTTATTCTTAATTTGAAAAATTAAGGCATCGTTTGATAACCATTTGGTTTTTTGTTTTTGATTTTTGAAATTCAAGTCTTCAACTACTATTCTAACATATGGTTTTCATTACTTTCATATCGACCTTTTACTTATGTTTCTAAAAACCAAAACAAAATTTGAAAGCTAAAAAAATTACTTTGAAAAAACTTGTTTTGGTTTATGAAATTTGGTTATAATTTACCTACTTTCTTTAGGGAAGATAAAAATATACGTAGAAAATTTGAGTAAATACAAACTTAAATTTCAAAAGTCAAAACAAAAAAACAAAATGGTTAGGAAATGGAGCCTAAGAAATTTGGAGAATAGGTAGGTTGGTAACTTGGACCTCGTATTCTAATTTTATTTTGGACATTGTCAGGCGTTGGGTATTGGAGAGGAGGCTGGCCGATGCTGATGTTTCTGAGGAAGACCAAATGAATGTGCTTAAGTATTTAGAACAGAAGGAAACAGAATACATGCGTCTTCGTAGACATAAAATGGGCGTCGAGGACTTCGAACTTTTGACAATTATAGGAAGGGGTGCATTTGGGGAGGTTTGTATCTTAACAACTTTTTCATGTTAATATTTGAACTTTAACTCTCGGCCATTGTTTATTTCTTGTTCACTTTATCATCACTTTTTTGTCGTCTAATTTTCTTTTTATCACGGTTCACTGAAAATAGCACATAAATATAAATGAAAACCATAGCAAGTATTTATTTTACTGGGATATTCCTACGGGGTCTTATGATTAATTTTCTTTCCCAATTATTTTGCAGGTCAGGCTTTGTCGAGAAAAAGCCACAGGTCATGTGTATGCAATGAAAAAGCTTAAGAAATCTGAGATGCTTCGTAGGGGCCAGGTATTTCTGAAAACTTGATGCTCTCTAACTTCTTGCAAGGATGATTGACATAATTTCACATATTCTAGGTGATGCTTATTCTTCCTTCTGAATCAAATCGGTTTGTTTTCAGTATGCCACGACCCAACAGAATAGCAACCTCTTCTTCACCATTGAGTTCCCAAAAGTTACTACTCTCAAAAGTTACTACTCTGTAAAAATAGGATGAGATATTGGATTCTATGGTAGAATCCTTAATAGCTATCCCATCACAGGCATTTTGATTTATGAAGGTCATGACTATCTTAGTTAGACGATTTTTTCTCTCGCCATGGTTGAGCATAGTGGTGAAATGTCTCGTAGGTTCAACCTAGTGCTCACTAGTACAGAGCATCTTGGAGCATTTACTTCAATCATGTTACCATATGCTAAATGGTTAGAGGAAGTCTCCAATTAAATCTAGCAGACAGAGAAAATTTGGCGTTAAAAATAAGAATTATATGCTTTTATTCTTTCTGATATCCACTAAACTATGATGCTGCGACTACGAGATTTAAGTAGGGTTTGGTTTAGTTGTTACTCTTTTGGATCCTGTTGGATGGACAAAGTTCTCGTTGGATGTTGCAGATATAGATTTGACAGTTTTATTTACTTTATTTTATTTCTTTGTAGGTGGAACATGTCAAAGCTGAAAGAAATCTTCTAGCAGAGGTTGACAGTGCCTACATTGTGAAGTTATACTGCTCCTTTCAGGATGAAGACTATTTGTATCTAATAATGCAATATCTTCCCGGAGGTGATACTATGACTCTGTTAATGCGCAAGGAAATTTTGACGGAGGATGAGACTAGATTTTATGTTGGTGAAACAGTCCTCGCTATAGAGTCCATTCATAAGCATAATTACATTCACAGGTTTTATATCTTCTTCTTCTACTTTTCTCTTTTAAAAACTTTCATAGCTTGCTCATGTCATGGTTTTGCTCGTTCTTCATTTGATCAAGAAAATACACGATTATTCAAACCAATTTCTTGTAGTTTTCATATGATGCTAGTGTGTTTTTGAAACTATCAACGGTTTAACTTTATCAAAAAACAATTAAAATGGAATTTTATTATTATTTTCTTGCATTTTTGTCAGGAAATGTCTGGAAAATACACGGTGTGTTTTTAGTATTTAAATCACATTTCATGCTTCTTATCTGTCTCTTTCTTCATACATGAGTTCTTTTTTTCTTCAGTATACCAGAATATATAGAAGTTGTTAGTTGAATACCATTATGAATTTATTTAACATGAATTTTCTTTGCTTTTTAGAGACATCAAGCCTGATAATTTACTGCTTGATCGTTATGGCCACATTAAACTCTCAGATTTTGGGTTGTGTAAACCCTTGGAATCTAGTAGTTTCCCTAACCTCACTGAGCAAGAAAATGTAATGGAGAAGAATGTCAGATCATCCGCAGAAAATGATAGTCATTTCAGCGTATCAAAACAAACACAACAAGAACAATTGTTACATTGGCAAAAGAACAGACGAACACTGGTTTGCTCTCTTTCTGTCATAGTTCATTTCCTTATATGGTGCAAAGCTGCATGTTCGATTTCTAATTCTATTGCCATAAAATAAAATTTTGGTCGTTGTTGTCACATGAAAAATACTAAAATTTTGGTTGGTTGGTGGTTGATAAGAGTAGCTCTATGACAAGGCTCTCCTCAAGTCAATTCAATATATTTTTTGTATTCATTAAGCAAAGAGGATACATCTTAATAGCCTTTTTATGAGCTAACTAACTAATCACCCACTTAACAGACTAGGACTAACAGTAGGATCATATCACCACCTAGCTCCAAAGAAAAAATATATACATATTTTATATACATATTTCTTGTATTCATTAGATACATCTTATATAACCCCTTTATTAGCTAAGTCACTAACCGCCCACCTAACTAACTTGGCTAACAATAGGATCATATCAATGGTGGATTCGAGCAACAAGAAAAAATGCTCGATAATTTTTATCATGAAATTTTTTTAATATATAATTCAACTATCTGAGTTTCGATAAGAATTCTACATTGTTTATTGAAGTTACATATCTAGTTTTAAATATGGGATTTGAAATATCTTTTCAGTTTTAAATTACAACATTTGGGGTGGTGAGAGTGGAATTCGTGACCTTAGTCATCAGGTTGACACTAATGTTGCTGCTGCTCTCGTTGGTTATGGGATTTGAAATATTAACAAACCAAGAACAAAATTCTAATTCAGGGTCCTACTTCACCTTTATATTCTTTGAATTCAATTATAAGATATTCTTCCTTCCTTAAGATAATTCCTTGTCACAGCTTTCCATTTAGTCATAAACCTATGGATGAAATTCCATTTTTTTTCAAATGATTTAATTGATATTTGCTTCTTTTTGGTGTGGGTAATCTTACCTCAAGATCCTATACCCTAGGTTGGTTATGGACTTATACTTGTTGAAAATCATATGTTCCAGCTTTAATACACTGTCAACTTTGCCTCTTAATTTTAATAGAAGAGAGGTGTATAAACTTATTTCTAATGTAGATCAATATGGCCATTTAATTCACATGTTTATGTATATATTTTTGTCTCACTTTCTCCCCTTATGTATGCTTGTCTACATATTTATTTAAGTTTCCTAGAGATTTTGTTATATTCTTTTCATTCTAATTAATGTGTTACTTTTAGGCTTATTCAGCTGTTGGAACGCCAGACTACATTGCCCCAGAAGTGTTATTGAGGAAGGGATATGGAATGGAGTGTGACTGGTATGTTTGTTTCTTTTGTTTAACATCCTTTTTTAATAAGATTATTGTGATCGAATTGTAACAAGAAGTCTCATCTAGGTGGTCCCTCGGTGCAATTATGTATGAAATGCTTGTCGGGTTTCCACCTTTCTATTCTAATGATTCAATGACTACATGCAGAAAGGTAAGGGGCAATTGACCTTTTGTTAATATAGGCAATGAGCATATAGATCTCTCTTTAATTGTCTTTATTAGGTAATGAAAAATGGTTAAAATACTAAGTACCATATAATATTAGATCTTCAAGGTTAAGTATTTTTGGGGTATGAAATGAACAAGGGTACTGCTAACTTTTGTTTTTAATATGATTATCAAGAAAATGGTCAATTTATACTATGCAGATTATTAACTGGAGAACTCATCTGAGATTCCCAACAGATGCAAAACTTTCCATCGAGGCTAAAGATCTTATTTGCAAACTTCTATGCAATGTTGAGCAAAGGATTGGAACCAAAGGGGCTAAGGAAATTAAGGTTAGCATATAAAAATACTATCCTTTTCAGTTTACTCATTTGATTGAATTATATGGCTCAACAAGTGTCTCTTGTCAGGCGCATCCATGGTTTAAAGGGATTCAATGGGATAAATTATATCAAATGGAAGCTGTTATCATCCCAGAGATCCACGATGAGTTAGATACGCGAAATTTTGAGGAGTATGAAGAGGTAAATATTACAAATTTCGTACATTCCTCAACTATTATTTAGTTTACTATGTATGATGATCGCATTGACTCTTTTCCGTGGTAAGGCCTGATATCAAAACCGTTGTTTTCTTGTTTATATGGTTCAATCTTGATTTTATTTTCAATGATTTTTCCCTCGTTCTTCATTGTCGTGATGATGTAAATTATATTGTTGAGTGAAAAATATAACAATTCATTGTTTGAAATGAAGTTATGTTTTAATTATATGTACATCCATAGGAATGGATGACTTGCGATCGACTGTTTCTTTGTGAACTCTTTATGAATTAAAATCCAAGCTTTCATTGAGATTAAAATGAAAGAGAATACAAGAATAGAAAAAGGGGCATACAAAAACTGTAGAGTCCACAAAATTTTGGAGAAATCTCATAAAATTGGTCTCTAGTCAAGAGAGATCCTTAAGAATTATTATAAAAGATCTTAAATATAGAGGTTCAAAGAAAAATATAGAATTTAATGAGACTCTAAACATTGCATGTGAAAACTTAAAAAAAAAAAAACTGAAGTCCCAAAATCATATACTTTATTCCTACTTGCTGGGAGTTACTAAACTTTCAAGCGAATAAGGATTCAGGATGCAGCCTAAATGCCCGATGACTGTCAAGTGCTGGTCGCTAGTAGCCGTTATTGGTTAGATATAATAGTCGTTAATCCTCTTATATAGAGGTAAGTATTTTGTAAAGAGTTAGGCTGTAAGAGTGGGAGCTCTTGTCAATCTCGAGTTTCATTAATAAAGAAAAACAAGGATCTATCAGAAGGCTACTCTTGTAACATCAGTATTTACGGTTTTTTAATATAGCTATGTAGTTCCTGCATCAAGTTTGCATTAATTACTCATGATATAGTGGATTTTTGTGTTATGCAGCTGGGCGTGCCAGGTCAAACTTCATCAAAGTCTGGTCCCTTGAGAAAGGCAAGTCTGTGATTTGTTTTACTGCAAAGCTGCTAAATCTTGCATTTATATTACCATCTAATTCCGCTGCAAGGGCACATAATTTCATGCTAGATTTTTTTTTTTTTTTGATGAATGCTTGCTTCAAGTATCTATGTTGTTTTATTCTTGAACTGCGGCTATGTGCATCTTATTCTATTCTAACCACAACTTTTTTCTTTTCTTTTCTTTAGTGACTGACTTAAGTTTTGGTTGTTCATCAGAAGCTTTCACCCAAGGATGTGAACTTTGTTGGTTATACGTACAAGAATTTCGAAATTGTCAACGAACACCACTTATCTGGAATCAGTATGCTCTAATTCTTTTCATTGAATTTAACAATTCAGTCCCAAATGAATGAGGCAGTCACAGTCTGTATTATATCAACTGTAATTTCTTGAAATCCACCAACTAAAGATGTTTCAATGTTTACTTGCAGCTGAGATAAAGAAAAAGCCTAACAAGATCAAGAGGCCATCTGTTACAACTCTATTTGGTACATTCACTTTTCTAAAATTTTCTGAGTACGTTAGATGCAGGGTTCCATAACAATATTTTTACCTTCTGGCCTCTGTTTGATACACACACACACACACTCTCATTTCTTAGCCACAGCAGATTCTTTAGAGCAGCCTGTTCAAAGAAGTTTTCCGAATCATTTGCCAACTCATCTCGAAGTATCGGAAAGCCCGGACCCATCACCTCGTTCAATCGAATCACCAAAATTGCCGAAGAGGTGGGGAAAGTGAAGGTTGGTAAGCCAACAAACTGCTCTTTAGCTAGCTCAAATGAGGGGTGGATTGTAAAAAATTATGTAGATTCTGAAATTATTATTTACTGTGAGTTAGAAGTTAAAGTATACAAAAAGTTAGGATTTGTTTTTGCCAACACTTGAAGTTTCTCACGGCCAGAGTGAAGCAGAAATTCAGTTGCCCAGTTGTGGTATTGGAGTGTGGCTGAATTATTGCTTCAACACTTTAACATTTTTATTTATTTATAATGTAGTGTATATGGGTTTTAAGGACTAATTCAAATTCCAAATTTGTTTCATGTATATTATGGTAATCTCTCAAGAATTTTATGGGAAATAATTGATATGCAATAAAGTTGAATCAAAATTGTATCATCTTTTGAGATGTGATAGATAAGATAAAGAAAGGGAAAATGAGTACAAGAAGATAAGGGTATGAAATCTAACATAATCCCTTAAAGGAAGGAAAAGCCTTGACCTTTCTTCCCATGTCAAACCAGTCATGTAAGATTATGTCTACGTGGCAGTTAAGGGTATACTTAAAAAGAAAATGACATATTGTGTCATTGTATACATTTTCTATAATTGAGAATCATAACTTAGAATCCAAAATAACTAGAGATTTTATAACCAATTCTTTCTTAAATTTTCAATATGAGACTTTTTAAGCTTTTACTAATGAGAATGTTCATTAACACTCATAATTATATACAAATATATAGGCTAAAATATTATTTTGGTTTCTATACTTTCACGTTCGTTTCATTTTAGTCCATAAATTTTTACAAGTTCAATTTTAATCCTTAAATTTTAGTAAAAAATTAAAATTGGTCCTTTCAAACTAATATAAGATGAAATTGGTTAAATAATGTCAATAATTTAAATACAAGTAAAGAAAATAAGTAAACATAGAAGTTTATGGATGAAAATGGAACAAATTTAAAAGTTCAATAATTAAAATAAAAAATGACTAAAATTGAATTTTTGAAAGTGTAAGACCAAAATAAAATAAAGGCGAAAGTGCAGGAACTAAATGATATTTTAATCAACTTTGATTGAGAGGTCAAACATACATGATTTGTTACAATCTAAATTAACTCTCTTGTGCAATTGTTTCCCTATTTTTCTGTTGACTTTGAACTTCAAAAAAATAGTCAATAAATTAAACAACTTTATTTAAGTGAAGCAAAGGGTGGGTAAGAATGTATGAATTATTTAAAATAAACTTTATTTTATCAATAATGTTTGAACTAAGTATATCAAATTCCTTGAAAAACAGAAAGTGTTTTACAAATCAAGGGTGGAGAAGAGAAGGAATGAATGAAGAGGTATTTAATTACGAAGGAAGAAATGAAATGAAAAGCAAGCAAGCAAAATTAGGAAAATGGATTATGATCATGAAATTAGACTCCCCTTTGCATATCAATCCCTATATATTATGATCATGCAAAAAGCAAATGGATTATGTATAAAGGCAACCATGCCAAACAAAAGCCAAAATTAGGGGTTGAGAGGAAAATGGGTTGGCCTCTAATAATGTCTATTAATGATGAATGATCTATTATCATATTTTTGTGTTATCCTACCACACTCTATATTATATGCCCCTTCTTCAACATAACAAAACATGTTTTGTTTTTCAACAGACAACTTTCGTATATATATATATTGGGGCCATGTGGATAATTGCACACCAACTTCGGATGTTTTGAGGCTTGTGCCTAGGAATGAAATTGCTAAAGATTTTTTTTTTTATTTTTTTTTATTTTTTATTTATATAGAGTCATACTTGTTGCTACTTACGTGACATTACTTGATATCACAATTAAAAAAAAAAATCACAAAAAAAAAAAAAAAATTATGATACCAAATGTTGTCAAGTCAAAAAGTAGAGACAAATATTTCTCTTTCTACAATAGAGAGCTACATTTGAAAAGGTATTTTTCGAATAGAGTCTACAAATTTTGACATATGCGCGTTCTCTCGACGTCTCTGATTTGAGACGGTTGAAAATACTTAAATTAAAAAAATACTTTGATGTATCTCAATACGATATAGTTGTAAAGTTTAATGGTGATATTTTTTAATTCAAGAATAGGAAGAATGAGAGGTTAATTCAAAAGTTAACTATTTTGGAAATGAAAGTACATATATGTAGTTTATAACAAGAAACATATTTATAATTAATGGTTAATGTGTTGGATTTGGGTGAAAATATATAGACAAATGGAATCCCTCACCATTTTTTTTAAAGGGATTTTTATTTATGCCATATATATGCTTAACTTTTTTCTTTTAAAAAAGTAGCACAAATTTTTTTTTCCTCAATAAGATTTATAGGTATTAGCTCTATAGTGTTGGCCATGTCCTGTTGGAGGGAAAAAAAATGGTGGTAGACAAATGTATCATATTGTTCATACTAAAGAAAGACTAATCAAATTAAAAGTAATGAAAACCAAAAAAAAGAAAAAAGAAGCTTATGATCACCAATCTAATGTGTTTTCCCAAAGCTCTTTGTTTCCTAATCTAACTTGAGCTTGAGTTGACAAACTTTATTAAAAAGTTATGCTTATTGCATTTCAAAAGTGGTTAGGCCCCCCCCTTCAATATTATGATTACCCTCCATTTTGCATTATATATTATTAAGAATATTACATTACACAACACTCTAACCATATGTTTTGCTAGCTATCACCCAATGGAAAGGAAAGAAAGAAAAAAAGAGACGTGTAAAAGAATGGAAGTAAGAGTAAATTAGTGATTGATAAGATGAAAATCTAATAGATCAAATGATCGATGAGAAGAGATCTGATCTATTTCCTTCCCGCGCGCCGTCTCACTCCACGTCTCAAACATACCCTAATTGTGTCTAAGAACAATACCGTTGGAGCACAATTATAGTCCTCTTGTACATTCTCTTGAACCTATCCAGTTGCTTTAATATTCATATTTTGATTAATTATTATTATTATTATTATTATTATTATTATTTTACGTTAATCAACTAATTGTCTGGCACGTAGTATTCTGGAAAGGAGCACAATTATTATTTTTTAATATAATTTAGTACATGCTTAAGTTTATCAAACAACACTATCTCTTGCAATCTACGAAATACGATTGTCTCTTTGGATATAAATTATATAACTTACTTTCTATTTGATTTTAATACTCAATTAATCTATCTCAAAAAATTAATTAATTAATTAAATACTCAATTAATTGAATTTTGTGACCAAAAATCATAAATCGATCTAGGACACTTCAATTTCTTTTCTTCTTGGATTTTAGTTGGTATGAGTATCTTTTTTTTTTGAGCAAAGTGCCATCTATGCTTATTTCTATTACTAATATAGTAAGTCCAAATCTAAATGGTTAGCCTTTTAAAGTGTAGGTGGCCCAAGTTTAATAAGTAGGCCCAATTCGTTCTCCGTACAACTCTATAAATAGAGAAACTTATTGATTTGAAGGGTTTGAAAATTTGAAACTATAAATATTTGTGAAATAATTAGAGATTAAAATTTTTTCAATATCAAGCTCGCTTTAAAGTAACAAACTAAAAGGTTGATCCAACAACTCAAGAAGCTGTGAAGAAAAAAAAAAGAGAAAAGGTTAATCTTGACTACAAACCTCTTAAAATTAACAAGTGAACTTTAAAACATTTTGAACATAAGTTGTGAAGTTCTGATCAAGAGACAGGCTAACCTAAGAAACAAAAGACGAGTCGAACAAACTACAAGTGCGAGCTCTCGAGACAAGTAAACTTTGAGAGCAAGTTGTGGAACACCCATAAAGACAAGTCAATCTCGAAAACATGTTGCAAATCACTCTAGACAAACCATCTTTGAGAACAAGTTACGTAACTCTCTCAAAGCAATGTACCTTAAGAATAAGTTAAATCTCGAAATTATTCGTGCTCAAAATAAAGAATCAAAATTAAATATTATATCACAATATATTTAAAATTTAATGCAAATACAAAATTAATTTATAACTTGTCTCATTTTTACTTGTCGGAACAATATAACTTCATAAGATTGAGTTCAGATAACTCAACTCAACTTCAACCTTCCTTATTCAAATGAAAGGTGGTCATAATTCGACACTTTTGAATATATATCTATAATTAGCGAATTTATAATAAATAAACAAATAAATAAACAAATTTCAAAAAGTGAAATGAAGGGCAGAAAATAAAGTAGGTAGGTGAGTAGACGATGTCCCTAAATTTATAAGATTTGTACAGTTTAAGGCCACTCCTATATACTGTTTTTGGTGGAAAATTAAGGGACCCAACACCAAAATCAAAAATAAAATTGGAGTATTATTATTATTATTATTTTAAAAATTACACTATTGAGAGGAAGAGGACTTAATTATCTAGTCAACCCTAATAATTTGGGTTATTGTCTAATCTACAAGTTTTAATAAATTTAAACATTAATCTTTAAAGATTAATTAAGAAAAGCTTTCTGATCTATTTTCCAATGAAAAACAACTGTATTTCAACAGTTGTTCCCAATTAATAAAAGCTCGTATATTATTCCATCCTAATTAAAAATCAACTATATAAGTTTAGGTTTTTTTTTTTTTTTTTTTTTTTTTCTTTTAATGTAATGGACCCCTACTTTCCACTTAAATTATTATTATTATTATTATTATTTGTATAGGGTAGTAGCTAACATACAGACAAGATTCTTATTAATTATTTTAATAATTAATGCAAAAGGGCTGTGTTTGGATCAGGTTAATTAATTATATATTCTTAAGTAATATATTTTAGATCTATGCTACGAAAATGAAATAATAGAAAGTTGATTTTATTTTTTATTTTTCGAACGAAAAGCTGTGAACCAAAAGTTATTTGTTGTTGAATGGGGTCTCATTTCTTTAATTTATACACCTATCACATAATTCCATCGTCCCACGTAGGAAAATAATACATATATATATGTATATATAGTTGATGTGAAATTAAAATATAGTAGACATGTGTCACAAGACAGCAGTGTTAAGTGGAAATTAAATAATAATCAACAAGTTGATGAGGTTTTTTATTTTTTTAAAAATAAATAAATAAATCTAATCCAATCGTGATGCCGATAATTAGCAGTGAAAGTTGGCAATATAAAAGGACATTTATTTATGAGGAGGGAATTTTTTTAAATAATAATGAATGAGAAACCATATGATAATGATTATTATATCAATGTGAAAGAGGGTAGAGTCACATGGCAATAACATTATAGTTGGATTTCAAATGTGATGATAAAAAACCTTCATTTTTTTATTTTTTAATCATCATAAATTCTTTTTTAATTAAGAAAATCCCACTTTTATTCTTTTTATTATTCTTTTTTTTTTTTACAGTAAATCCCACTTCTATTTTGTTCTATTCTTAGTTGCCTTTCGCTTCTGTCATGTTAGAACGTGGAAGCAATTATTTTTACATATGAAAATATATAAAATAAAAGCTTTATTGTATTGTTTAACCCAATGCCAAATTTTAACTCTTTGTAATGCTAACAAAATATAGTTTAATTATAATTCATATAATATAGTTTAGATTCACCCATGAAAAGATTTAAATATCCCTCTCTAAATTTTATTTTAATTAGAGCTAGGTTTATATTAAAATTACAAATAATCTTTTCAATTGAGATATAAAGGCGTCAAATGAGTATCTTCTACACATATCCTAAGACATTGCTTTAATTACTTATACTAGTTCAAGTGGTTAACTCTTCATTTTCCAAGCCTCGATCTCGATTTATAAAAGAATCGAAAAATCACAAATCAAACGAAACATAGACAAAAATGCGATTTTTTTATAAAATAATTACAAATTGAGTATATCCAAATATAAAAATGAACTAATATATTATAGAGGATCGGAGGAGATTCTAAACCATGTGCAAGTAAATGGGATGATTCAGTCAACCATTTTTCTCTTCGATTAAATGGCTTAATAAGAACATATAAATCATAAATATACAATTTATTGGAATGATTTAATTTTCAAGAATATCATAAGTACTTAAATAGGATAAATTTAATTTATAATAAACACTTATCTAATAAATATAGAAATGTATGTAATATCATCTCAATGTTTCATGATATTACAATCTATGACATTATTTTAATTTATGATCGTTTTGCACTAAAAAAAAAGAAAGAAGTTTTTATATATTTTTAATATTAAAACAATTAGAGGCAAGAGATTCAAATCTACCACTTAGCCATCGAACACAAATTGTGATGTAAATTTTGGTAGCTTAATAGTATCCTCTTTTTCAAACAGAAAAAAAATGTTTGAAGATTCATATTTCAATTTATATGTTAAGGGCATGAGACAACTCAGATAGACAAAGTGATTGGTTACATTTTAAAGTTGTTTTTTTTTTCTTTTTTTTTGGTTTCTTAACTTGTCCATGATAATTTTGTGAATTTGCTATAATGGGTAGTGGTATTTCTATGATAAATTTTTGTTTGTGTGTCAGAACATGTGGTCAAAATAATAGAAAAAAAATAAAAATTAATACACACTATTAATGTCTCAAAATTGTTATAGAATAAGAAAAGCCAAATATATACATTCGTCAATCTGATTAGGTAGTCGAAAACTTTAGCTTTAAAGTTGTACTCTAGTAGACATCGCTAATGTCGCAATTCTTTTAATATCTCGGTGTTTGGCTCTCGAGACAGACGTGATTATCTTGAATAATGTGAGAGCTAGGAATTTTTTTTTTTGAAGTTTAAAAAAGAAACCCTCATTGTTTCTCTGTCATAATAGGAGAGATTCTCAAAATGTCTCATCAAACAAATAAGGTTTTGGTGTGTGATTCCATAGATGATGATTGGCAGTTTGAAAATTTCAATCTCCCAAGCAAACCCAATTTCTCTCTCCCCTTTTAGAGAGAGAGAGAGAGAAAGAGGTTTGATTACAAACTTATTCTTTTAATGGAAAAATCTCTTGTAATGTCCAATCAAAATGTGATATTTAAAAGAATATTATATTTTTCTGAAGCATATAATAGCTGCCAATTAATTTTGTTTTTATAAAACCAACAAAACATTAAATAAAATTAGAAAACAAGAAAAGAAAACCAGCTTTTGGACCTTAACAAAGCCAAATCTTGTCTAACACTTTTACAACTAAAAACAAACCCTAATATTCTAAAATAATATACTTATTAATTTCTACCATTTTTTGTCCTTAATCCACCCGACATATTAGTTTAAAATTACTACTAAAACAGGCTTAATTAACTTATTGTGTAGCAGAGATAATTTCAACTAATTAAGTGATCGAGTAAAGTTTAGAAAAAGTAAATATAAATTAAAAGATACATACATGATGAGAAATTGAAATAATTTTAAGGTACATAAAAGGATATAGTGATTTGTACTACTACTCTCAAAAGTTTCAAAATGGATGTCTAGAGGACATTCATGTCAACCCAATTGGATCTACTTTCTCAATCCTCAACTGCTATTTTCTCCAATTTGACATAACACATTATCGATCGAGTTGCCCATAAAATGACTCCCGTTAATTCTCTTATAAAACAATTGTACGTTATTACGTTTTTTTTTTTTTTTGAAAAATTGAAAGTATATATAAAGGTTATATATACCATTATAACTCAAAGAGTATAAAAGCTCTATATTCACATTCTATACCATCTAATAATATAGATATTATAGTTTTGCGACTCCACTTTTAAATGTTGTTTAAACAATAACAAAAAAAAAAAAGCATCCGGCCACCGAAAAATATCAAATGAATGAATACTATAAACTAATGTCACTAGAGCTCAAGCGTTCAACCAACTGCGCCATAGCTTAAGGACAACAAATATTTGCTATAACTTCAGAAAAACAAAATTAAATAATTTAAACGCATAATAAGAGAATACTTAAGTACATTATCATACCGATCATTCTTATCCAACTAATCATAAAATGTTGGTCGAGTCCTTAACTATAATTATTTTCTTGAAAATTAAAGATTATTATTGAGATGGAACAAATTTATAAACCAAAAAAATTTAATTCCGTCCAAAATTGAAGTTATTACTTTTCAAACAAAGAAGAAAAAAAAAAAATCCACCGTTCAAAAACTGGCAGTGGCAGTAGAGGGAAAGAATTAACAAGTCCAGAACTAGAAGGGGAAAATAAGGCTCAAAACGAACCGTTTCATGAGAATTGTAGCTGTTATATGGATTTATGTCTCTTTTTTTTTAATTAAATAAAGAACATACAAAAAAAAAAAAAAAAAAAAAATCAATTTTTAATTCAACTAATAGTGAAGATGGATGAAAAACAAAATTCAAAATCATATTTTTATCATAGTTAAAAAATAAAAAAAGTACTAAATGTACATTAAAACATAATTATAGAAGATTTGGCTAAAATTATATTGTGATTTGACACTTTCTTTTCTTCGAAAGTTCTCAACTTCAATTAACCCTTTGCGTAAGAGCAAAATAAGAGTTAAAAAAAAATTAGTCAAATGCCTCTCCTAATTAAAATATTATAAACCTTTGTCTAAGTAATTATATAAGTCCACGTGCACCTCAATTCCATTTTGTAATATATAAATGACATAAAATCAATTTCAACTAATTAAGGTGAATTCCATCCATTTATTATTACCCTTATGATTCATAATTTAGTTCATATACATAAAACTTTATATTAAAAAGTCAATGACTCTCTCTCTCTCTCTCTCTCTCTCTCTCTTAAAACCTTCCAGTCTCAAATAAAAAAAAAAAAAAAAACCCTTTTAAAGCCTTTGTTCTGTGTGCCTTTTATGCTTCCTCAATAACCAAAATCATGATGATGAGCAGCAGCAGCAGCAGCATCAACACCAACAACTTCTCATCTTAGCTTTATAATAGAACAAAAACCAAACCCCAAAACAAAAAAGAAAAAAAATTGAATCTTTGGTTGTTTTCTGGTGATGAAATTGAGAGAGAATTAAGGTAGCAGCAACAGCTTGGATTTGAGGATGGAGAATTACCAAGGTGATTTGACTGATATTGTGAGAGGATCAAGAACGATGACGACGACGATGACGACAACAACAGCTAATTTTGGTTGCATAAAAGAAGATCCTTTTTCATTTTGTTCATCAGCTTCTTGTTCACAATTATTGTTACAGCAACATGAATTAGGTGCTTCTTCTTCTTCTTCTTCAAGAGATGAAGGACAAGAATTGAACAGTTTCGGGGATCCATTTTGTGCAGCAATTAAGGATCCACTTTTTCAAGAACTGGATTTAATTTGTGCTACTAATTCTTCTTCTTCTTTTTTCAACACCACCCAACATGAAGTTATGATCAAAGCTCAACCTTCTTGCAATATCTTCTCTCGCATGCTTCACATCTCTCCACCCAATCATTCCCCTTTGCTCGATATTATTCCAAATCCCAACAATATTAACTCTAATTCAAATCCATTAATTCATCCTACTTTCGTTGATTCCACCCTTCAGATCTCCTCTCCAAGAAACTCCCCAGCCGGTATCAAAAGAAGGTACGTAATTACTAATTATTATAAACAAATTCATTCATTTTTACATTTCTGAAACCTCCACCCCACCCAGTTTGATCAAATTACGTCAATAGGGTTTTAATTTAAGGGTTTATTTTCCCAAAAAATAGGGTTTAATTTAGAGATTGCTTGCACAGTTTGGAAACTTCAGAAATCAATGATCTATATATATTATAAAATGTTTTTTAATTTTATGGGAAATCTAGAGGGAAATCAAGCCTGAAAAAAGGTAGAGGGGGGGTCTGGGTTTGTGAAGGGGAATGCTACAAATACTTGAATAGTTGTTTTGAAAGGGGGCAACTTTTTTTCTTTTAAATATAATTTTGAATATATGCTTTTAAAAACCACCTGAATTGATTACAGTGTTGGGTATTGTATTGAATTGAATTTGGTTATGTTTTTTGTGTATATGCAGTCTGTTTTTAAAGTTTGTGTGTGTGTTTTGTTTGATTAATTAGGAAGAGCCAAGGGAGGAAGGTGGTTTGTGTTCCAGCTCCAGTGGGTGCTGCCAGTAGCAGACCTAATGGGGAAGTTATTCCTTCTGATCTCTGGGCTTGGAGGAAATATGGTCAGAAACCAATTAAAGGTTCCCCATATCCTAGGTAATTAATTTAAATGCTTACCTTAATTATAATATATAATATAATATAATATTGTGAGCTACCTAGCTTCACTTTTTCTATCAAACTTCTTCTCTTCAAATTTACCCTACTTTTTTACCTTATTTTTTCACCCCCCCTCTCTTTCCACTGTTAATTTTTTTATATATGTTGAATGTTGGTTACCCTCTTTAAAGCTTTGGTTTTTCTTGGGAATCACATATTCAATTCATGTTTTCTTCAATTTTGATCACACTTTGAGTTTACCTATATCTCAATTGTAGAAAAACATATTGTTGGTCATATATTTAAATAAAACATTATTAGCAAACAAAAAGGTTAAGTCTTTAAGGCTAACTCCTTCAACCTTTTAACAAATTAGTACAAGCCAGCCATCCAACAATGATTAACAATTAATCTTAAGTTTTTTTTTTTTTTTTTTGCTTTTTTTACATCTTTGAGTGTTTGGAGTAGTTCGAATAATTTTACGAGACATACTCGTTTGAATTAGTTTAGATGTCAAAGAAATTGATGTATAGTTGATTTCTTAGTAGGTGAAACCAATAACCATTTTGGTTTTTTAACAACTTTTAACCTTAGATTTGGTTAGCAATGCTAAAGTTCTTAAAGAGGTAGAAAAGAGTTCTAAGTTTTTAAAGTATCAAAGTCAAATATTGTCATTTCTTTCCAGTATTAAGTTTATAATACAGGGAATTCGAGATTTATTCCACTAAATATATTTGATTGTTCAAACCCAAGAGACAACTAAAATTTACGATAAAATTTACTGATGAATTTCAAATCAGAAACCTCAAGGAGAGTATACCTTAAAGATCTCACTCTACCAACGAGACTACCTCTCTATAAATTAGTATATAGATGATCACTTGTTATTAGGCCGTATATGATTCTCAATTGCTAGTTCAACTTTGAATTTCCTAGGGATTTTATGGTTGAGTTTGTGCACTAAATGGCATTGCAAGAATTGGTATAGTATTGGAAAACCGTCGTCGTCTTGTATTGTGACTATAAACCGTCGACATTATGTGTCGGGGGACGTTTTTCTGAAACATCATATAAAACACATGTTCTCTCAACAAATTTCAGGGGTTATTATAGATGCAGCAGCTCAAAGGGTTGTTCAGCAAGAAAACAAGTGGAAAGAAGCAGAACAGATCCAAACATGCTGGTGATTACATACACATCAGAGCACAACCATCCATGGCCAACTCAAAGAAATGCTCTTGCAGGCTCATCAAGATCATCCCAACAATCAAAAAACAACAACAATAATTCCAATCATAATTCCTCAAAACTCTCAACAACACCAACTCAACAAGGATCAGACAAAAACAAACAACATCCAAACACAACATCAAATCATGTTAAGGAAGAGGCTGTTGAAGAAGTGGAGATTGAGAATAAACAAGTTGAAGTAGAACATCAAGGAAATCAATTCAATGAAGGGTTTCAATATAGAGTGCCAATGGGAAGCCACAACAACAATCAAAGTGAAGATTTTTTTGCTGATTTGGAAGAATTACACTCTGACCCTTTAAATCTCTTGTTCACGCATGTCCAAAAATTGGATCAATGCAAAGGATCCGCCGGCTTAGACGACGTCGTTGCATTCGATAATCTCTTCGACGATTGGGCACCTGAAAACAGCGACAACAACAACTCCAACAATTCATTTGAGGAACCACCACCAAGTGCTACCAAGAGAGGTTTTTATTAAACAATCCCACCTAAAAGTTCGTTTGAATCCTTCTCAGTCGTATAACCGAAATTTTCCCTTTTTTTTCTCTCCATCCAAGTAAATTTTATAAAATTGAATGCATTTCAAAAACCAAAACTTTATAAGATTCGATCATCATCTGAAAATTAAGGAGGCGTTTGAGGTAAATAGAATGGAAATGACTATGGATGAAATAATTCTCTTACTCATGTTTGCTAGGCTGCTAAAAATCATTCTTCCATTATCAAGATTTGTTCTCCCTAAATTATCTCATTCTCTTCCTAACAACTTTTTTTTGTTTCCATTTTGTTCTTCTTTGTAACAGCTTTTTTATCTTTTCAAAATTATTTGTTATTCTCTCATACTCACTATTTTAATAATCATTCTTTTTACCCGACATAGACAATGATTCCTCTATCATTATTATTCCTTGCACTGTGAAGTCATGTATTCGTTTTTTCAAAATTATTTTTTACCTCAAATTCATATAATCATTTGGGCTCGTATTTTCATTCGTTCGTAGTTATTTAACATTCTTTTTGTCCCAAACGCCAAATAAATTAAAACGACAAATCAAAAACTCCAACCGACAAATTGTTCAAGACCCTTTTGAAAAAAAGAAAAAAGAGTCGTCTGTTTTTACCCTAAAATTGAAGAGATGAATACTTAAACTAGTGGGTGTAAAGAAAGGTGATTTTTTTGTTGGGTGGAGTTTGAAAAACGTTTGTTGATGATGAAATTAGGGATGAAAGTGGTGAAATTGATTTTGGTATAATAAGATGAAAGAAAAGAGAGACCCCACATGGTGTATTTTTGGAATAATGGGTGTATGAAGATGGGACAGAAAGGTTGAGGAACAGAAGGTTTCAACAGTTGAAACAAGTACATGATTGGAAAGCTCAGTGAGAGAGGGAATTGGTTAAAAAAAAAAAAAACTGGATGGGACTTCCCTTAAACATCTTTTGAAAGTGGGATCAATTATTCAATCGCTCACCGAAACTATGGTATGTTTGGCTACGGTAGAAAGAAGAAAAGTAAAAACAAATTGAATATAATCTGATAGGTCAAACGGTGAAAAGTGATCATTTTACCTTCCTTTTTCGTCACTTTTTCTATCCCACCAAACATACCTTTGTTTTTTTAATTCTTAAAATTTTGAACTTTTTTTTTTACTAAAGGGAGATTGAGTTTTCTTATCATGTCTTATCACATAGCATGTGGAAAAGAGTGTGAAACCAAAGGAAGCATGCTTTTGTGTTGTGTTTTTATTTGGATATTTGTTTGTATTTGGATCATTTGTTTTTATTTGTGTTAAATCTTTGCAATCTTCTCAGTTGAGTTCCTAATTAGTATTGGAATATGTTGTTGCACGTGGATTTATAAAATGAAGAGGTCATGTATATATACAAAAAGACAATACTTTCTATGTTTATATGAAATAATATTTGAATAAATGAAATTGTTGAGATTATGAAATTAAGTTCTAAAGTAGAAATTATCATGTAATTATATTAACAAGTATAGCGTAACAATTGTATCTTGGAGACATAATCATCATTGTTTTCCAATTTAGCTTTTACAATCTAATTGCCTTTTGTAATTATGATAAGAACTACTATTAGCTCTTACTTCTTTTGTGGGATATGTTCCTCACATACTTATCTTTAATAAAGTGGTCTATTATCTCCACTCAAAAAAAAAAAAAAAAAAAAATCCATGAAAATTAATAAATAGAAGAACGAAGTAATGTGCCAAGAGCATTCTCTGATAACACTTTGTATAACCTAATAACTATGAGATTATAGATTCAAATTTTCTTTCTATAATTTTTTTTGTTTAAAAAACCAGGTTGAATCATTTAATGCCCTTAAGATTGATTTGAAATTCGTTACGACTCCAATACTTTTTTGCTAACTGTTTCTAAAAGTGAAGAATATATTCTCGTAAACTCAACTTAAGTTCTTTTATTGTACGTTCCGTCATCACTTGATGGTTTCTTAAAAAAATTCATAAGATTCTACTTAATAAATAAGTAAGTATATATATATATATACTTCCAAATTTGAGAAACATAATGTCTTTACCTTTTGAATTCCCATAATTTAATCATAAGAAAATAATAATCATAGTTATCATTTGATATTATTTTAAAATCTCTTCTGGTTCAAACAAGTTATATTTAGCCTATACTCGAACATCACATTCGAGGTATGGCTAACTATCATTATAACAACCTCCCTTTGGGAAGGCATTATTGTTTTGGTCTCGTACTTACAAACTATTATAATAACAAATAGAAGACAAAAAGAAATTAGCGAAGAGCTCTTCTACTAATTTGATGGAGGATTTAATATTTAAAAAGAAATTTGAATGAGGAGTTTATTGAATCGAGAATTAAGCAGC
>JBBMEG010000024.1:472513-486035 GCA_037832605.1 Cyclanthera cordifolia
TCTACTAATTTGATGGAGGATTTAATATTTAAAAAGAAATTTGAATGAGGAGTTTATTGAATCGAGAATTAAGCAGCATGATATGATGGCTAAAGAAGCATGCTTGGGGTTGGCCTGCTTTTAACTTATAAATGTAACTGTATGGTTGAAAACTTTAGTCTCTTTCACAGATTAAAAGTCACCCATTTTATATTTTAATATAAATTGAATCATTCATTAACAATTAAAATAAATAAATCAATTTTAAAAAATAGATTTTTGAGGTGGGACGACATTGTTTTTTTTTTGGGGTTTAGGCATTGGGATTGAAAGCAAATCCTATTTTCATCATTGTCAGATATCAAACATTTGGAACTGTATGCTTATGATTCTGGTCCATTTGAACACAAGCAAATTTTATATTTAACTTTAGGTGGGAGAATAGTGACACTAAGATTAGTCAAATCCATCAAACTTTGGTAAAAAAAGAAAAGAATTAATTCACTCTCTTCCAATCAAAGTCACTTCAAAAAGCTAATTTAATTATAAATTATTGATCCCAAAAAAGGATGCAACGTAATAAATATATTTTGAAAGTTGAGTTTGTGTGTGTTGATTGATGGGATTTAGAGGAATGAAAATGGGTGTGTTTGTGTGCAAGTAGCTATAGGATTATGGGTGTGACTGTTCCCATGATTTGAAAAGATTGAAATGGATCAGACTTCACTAATGACAAAACTAAAACCTATAACTTATTCACCTTTATTGACCATTCACTATATCTCTTTTCAAAAATTAATGCTTTACACCCTTTTTAATTAGTGTAATCTTTCCTTTCTCCCAAACCCTAAATCTTCCTTTTTATTTGCCATTTCAAATATTACATTCATTGCTAACTTGTTTAATTACTACCATAAGATTCGAATAAATTAAGCTTATACACATAAGATTCGAATAAATTATAGAACCCCAGGGATACAAATTAGATTGAAATATGGAGAGGTACCATTTACCCTTGTTTGGTATGAGAGACTGATAATGGTTAGGATTGAAAACGATAGAAAATTGTGTTTGATACGAAGGATAGAGAGTGGTTGGTGTTTGGAAGATGCACCTGTTTGGTGACAAAAAAAGGGTCATGAGGGTGCATGGTATGCTAAAAATGAATAATATCATACGTATTAGTAGTTGAAGTAGATCAACTGGGAGAGAAAACATAGTTACTCTTAACCTAAATTTCTATCATTCATTTTTACTAAACATTCTATAGATTCTTTCATCCTTCATTGAGAGATTCAATCTTTCATTCCAAATTTTTATTCTTTTCCTTTGACAAAAAATAAAAGTATAAACGTTGTAGAATTATAGAAGAAAATGGGGAGAGGAATTACTAATCTATTTGTGCTCTCTCTCTTCTATTAAGTGTAGTGAAGTGATTGATGTTTAATATATAGGAAGTTAATTTAAGTTTCTTTCATCCAATTATTCCGTCACTATTTTCATTAGCTTTCATAAGAAGTGACATTAATTATATGATGAATATCTGCTTACTATTTCAAAAAAAAAAATCCAATATTTGATTTAGAGATTATAATGAATTAATTGGTGAGCCCCCACTGACAATGAACAGGTTAATGTTTCGAAAGGCAATTGGATATGTAGCCCTAGTTTGGACAATATCTATGATTATAATCACTTTAGCCTATCTTTAATATTAATAACTATTTATTCTTTAAACAAAATATTAATAACTATTCTATTTAATATAATGATAATAATAAATAGTTGTGTTATGTTTGATGAACATAAACTATAATTAATTAAGATATTGGAGGAAGTTGAATTGACATGGTTGTTAACGGACCCCCATATGTCTTCGAATTAGATTAGGGTTTCTCTATATTATTTGTTTCATTATTAGATACGACCACCAATGTCCCCTCCTCTGTCCATCATCTTTATTATCAATTTGGGCCACAGTCAGGCCCAACAATTATATTATATTGGGCCGATAAGCACCTCGAAAGCCCATGTTATTCAGGTTTGGGCTGGGCTCTTATTTTATATATGAAAGTGGGGTCACCTGCTCTATCAGCTAGCCCGATATGCAATATGACTTCTCTTTTTTTCTTTTTTCTTTTTTCTTTTTTTTTTTATAAACCAACATGATCTATTTTCAGTATTTTTAATAATTTATTTGACTAATTTTGTTTTTCATTATTCAGAAAAGCAAGACAAAGAAAGGAGGGAAAGAAAAACCAGACCACAGCATAGGCGCGGGAGTACAGAGACGGCGGCCCTAGCTCTGTGCATTCGCGAGGTAACCATAGCCGATGGAGCTGAGCGGTGCTGATACAGACGGCAACGAATTCAACAATGCAGAAGAGATGTGGACGGAGCAGGTCGGAGATCCGTCCAAGCGTTCCGAATGGTATAGCCAAGGCGTAGGGTACTGGCAAGGTGTCGAGCCGTCGGTCGACGGTGTTTTGGGTGGATATGGCCATGTTAACCACGCCGATATCATCGCCAGTGAAGTCTTTCTCAAGTCTATTTTAGACGAACTCTTTCCTCTTGCTGGAAAAAACCACCCTCTTGTCGCCCTTGGTATGTATACTTTTGCGATTCGGGACTATGATTGCTCTGATTTCATTACATGTTGTGCTTCTTTTCTTTGAATTTGTCCAGTGCTTTTGTTTTTCTGTATATGATGGGTTTCTGATTGTGCTTTGTAGCTAATGCTTGATTTGAGTTTGCAGTTTAACTAATGCTGGAGTTGGTATTGCAGATTGTGGCTCTGGTATTGGGAGAGTCACTAAGAACCTTCTTATTAGATATTTTAATGAGGTAACATTCTATTAGTTGATTTTTCTTTGTTTCTACCTTATTTACTTTCTTACCTTTTATCTTCCCGTATTGGGATTTGTGGAGCCAGTAACATTTACGAAATGGTGTATAATTTTGGTTTTTGGATTGTATAATCTGATCATGGAGCTCTAAAGATGGACACGATGATCAAATGAAGAGAAATTCATTTAGCTTTGAGGGATTTAATGGTCGTTTCTTCTTTTCTCTCGAAAAGTTCTTACTGAAGAAGAGCCAAATGATTGGGGATTGTCATACATAAGAACAATAAGATTAATAACCAAGAATACTGACTTAAATGACTTTTATCAAATTCCTGGTACTATTTTTCTTTAAGGCTTAGAGTATGTAACAAGTTTGTTTCGTAGTGTGTACATCCGCACAGCAACCATTATACGATTCGGGCCATTTGTACTCGAAGTTTAACGTGTATTCTGATTGTTTAAAGTCTTTGGTAATTGGTATACTATGCTGTGTGTATTTTTCACTCTTACAAAAAGTATATTTGTGCACTTAGGTTGATCTTCTTGAACCTGTATCACATTTTTTAGAGGCTGCCCGTGAAAGCCTGGCTCCAGAAAATAGTGGGGCATCTGATCTGCACAAAGCAGCTAATTTCTTTTGTGTGCCTCTTCAGGTATGTTTCACATTTAACGTAGTGATTTCCAATAATGCAAAACAACGAGGGTTTTTTTTTTGTTCTTGTTCTTGTGTATACTGCACCCGTTCTTTCCTTTGGCCATTTATGTGGTACTTGGTAATTAATGAACCACTTTTTAATATGTTCGTTTACTGTATAGAAAGTTTATTCTTAATTTTCACCTCCAACTCTCCCTATCAGTGACTATGAAACTGAAAAGAAAAGAGTATAAGAACTATCGAGGGGTGGCCTATTGGTCAAGAGGGTCTTGGGAAGTTAAGAGGTGACGTTCAATCCGTGGTAGTCACCTTCCTTGGAATTAATTTTTCATGGATTTCCTTGACATCCAAATGTTGTAGGATTAGGCAGTATGTCCCGTGATATTAGTTGAGGTGTGCACAAGCTGGCCCTGACAGTCACAAAAATCATAAAAAATGAAGTTATAAGTCAACTGGTAGCTAAGATATTGTACTGAGGAGTTTTACCTGATAAGTTTCTTAAACTTCGGTCACTTAGTTCATTCTTCAGTGTCAAGCACTTATATGTACTTGACCTATCCAGATTATACTGCAGTAAATTGTGGGTGCCAGATGCGGGATGCCTATCTGTATGAACTTTCTTTGACATTCATAAATTTGGCTCTCTTTTTTATAAGATCTGGATTCTATTCTACTGTTAGGAATTCACGCCAGATGCAGGAAGATATGATGTTATTTGGGTTCAATGGTGTATTGGGCATCTCACTGATGAGGACTTTATTTCATTCTTTAAAAGAGCCAAGGTCAGTTTTTTTGTATTTTAGTCGAACTTTGAGAAATTTGGTTATTTACAACTTATTGGGCGTGCTGGTTTTTAAGTGGTCTAAATGTCAGTTCAGTTAACTTAAACTTTATTTGCCTCTTTTTTTGTTTTGCGGTTCTTCTAATGTAGATGACATTATATTTTGAAGTAGTTACTAAAACAGACTTGAAAATTGAAATGAGGAGGATTGGCATAATGCTCTCATGCATAAAGTAGTAGGATGTCATAAAGTGTCTATAGGCATACTTGTCACGAAATATCATTCATTGGAACTTGAAAATGTCTATAGGCTTTCCACTTTTGTCCTTTTATATTTCGATTGTTGCTCATGTTTCTGATAACACCATCTTGCTAGTAATCAATTTTCATCTCTGATGTCTCTGTTATCATCTTGCTAGTAATCAATTTTCTTTATGTTCCAACAACCCTTAATATAAAAAGAAGATTCTGATATCTGGGAATAGTTCTTTAAGATCCACCCTTCTAAACCAGTTTTTTTGTTTGAATATCGAGTATTAAGAATGCTATGATTGTGTTAGGTAGACTTTTTTTATATCCTTTTTTTGCTCTAACCATTCATTACTTTCAGTTGGGTCTAAAACCTGGCGGAATTTTCATCATGAAGGAAAATATTGCAAGATCTGGTATCTCATCTTCTTCAGTTCTTTCAATATGAATGTAATGATGTCAAGTTAAAAAAAAAATGTCGGAGATATTCTCCTTGTGGAATTTTTCCCTCATTGGAAACGTGAGGATTCTTCAACTCATTCATAAGATAAGGTGGGCTACTCCTCTCATAGTCAATTGGTTTTGAGATGGATGCCCACATTTACTAATATGGTATCAGAACTCTGGTTTATTAATCTCCAAAATTTCAAGGACCTCACCCAAGCAGGCAAAAACTTAAGAGGGTATTTGTTGATCTCAAAAATTCGGATCTGACCCAAGCGAGTGAGCCAAAAGAGAGTATATTTCGGGCCATTAATTCCGATCTAGTTCAAGATGGCTTTCCCAAAAAATGGTGCCATCTGTTGGAGATACTCACCTTGTGGCACTTCTCTCGCATTGGAAATGTGAGGATTCTTCAACACATTTATAAGATAAGGTGAGCTACTCCTCTCATAGCCAATTGGTTTTGAGATGGATGCCCACACTTTCTAATAAAAAATGTATATCTCAAGTTCGATATAGGCTCTCCATGAACATGATTTTCGTTGTTCTCTCTTTAGTGTGTTTCTTATCAGAAAACCTATGTATAAACCGTGTCTGTCTGTAGTTTGGATAATATGAATTTGGGGTTTCTTTGCACCTAGAAGTTTTCTTTTCCTTTGGGGTTTCTTTGCACCTAGTTTTCCTTTGGGGTTTCTTTGCACCTAGAAGTTTTCTTTTCCTGGGTTGCTTATTATCGAACTTTCTAGTGGAACCATTCTAGCTGGAAATTAAAATGAGATTATGTATCAGAACTCAAGTCTTATATCTCGTTGCAGGATTTGTATTAGATAAAGAAGATCGAAGCATTACAAGATCTGATCTATACTATAAAGATCTATTCAACCAGTGCGGACTCTTTACATATAAATCCAGGGTAAAATGACTCATTTGAGCCTAAACAATGCTACTGTTAACTTCTTTTGTTGGTTCAATCACCATAATACCACATTGCAGAAGGATTTTCTGGGTTATTTTATTTTATTCCATTTTTTATTTCTGAAATTCACTTCAAATAACAAAACGTAAAGATAAATGACATAAACCATAAGACACTTTAGAGAGAATGAGTTCAATGGTGACACCTATAGAATTCTATGACAACTGAATCTAGTAGAGTCGAGCACTATTGTTGTGTCTCGAGAATAGTCAAGATGTGTGTAAAGTTGTTCAGACATTCACGGATATAAATTGTGAACTAGTCCTAACAATATTCCTCAAACTTCGTTTATACCTCACTTACCTTTGATCCTTAAGAAATGAAACTAGTTTGATGAAAGAAATGAATTGAAATGTGAACTAGTTTAATTTCCTTGGATTGAATATGAATAAATTTGTAATCAGTACATCCCAATTGGATTCAAGAGGAACACTCTTTAAACGGGGTAGAGTTTCATTACATACGAACTTCAACTCTGTATAATTCCTCCTATATCAGTTATTGATTTTTGCTCGTTGTTGATGTTTGTAGGACCAAAAGGGATTTCCCAAAGAATTATTTCCTGTGAAGATGTATGCGTTAACTACAGAGCTGCCCAAGAGGAGTTCTCGCTCCAGAAGGGAACAAACCAATAGACCTGGCGTTATCAACTGAGGAGCTTCGTCCCGTTTCTCGCCTTTCTGAACGAGTCAGTTTCTTTGATTTTGCTAAGCATTATATAAACTCGAGTTACTTTTGAACCTTATTTGTATGTACAGATTGCATATATATATATATATATGTATGTGGAATGTAATGTCCTAAGTTATTGTAGAATGTCATCTTGTCTTCATGGGACAAGTATGACTTCTCATAGACTGTTAAGCTATTATTTTATCACATGAAATGGTTTGAAAGATATCGTGTTGACTTTCACTGATCTAATTTTCTGTTATTTACATAATATTAAAGTTTTTGCTTACAAGCAAATATACTTAGAAGGTATTTAGATGTGAAGTTATAGAGTAATTATTTTTAGTGATTATTTTATTCCATCGATTATTATTATTATTATTTTTTTTTTATTATTTTTTTTTTTTTTATGTATGAGATAAATTAAAAATTAAGCAAATATCAAAAATGACATCATACTCAAATGGATAATGGATAAAGGTTTAACTGCCTCAACTCAAACACAATACCCAGCTAAAATAACGAAGAAAGAACTCATGCCCAAAACTTCCATGAACGCAAAATCAGCCGTGCTAGCAAAATGTTTAACAATGTGTCATATTATGCTTGCAGAAATCCAAAACCAAAAATTATACCAATCTGAGCAAAAAAAAAACAATGTATTGCTACAGATCCTTAAGCTTGAGCAGTATCATCAACTTTCTTTTCGGCATCATCAGTCCCAGCATTAGCAATGGCTCCATTTTCGTCTTCTCCGGGAGGTTGCACTTGATCCTCCTCAGCCAGTGGCTCCTCAACATAATCATTCTCAAACGCGTCTGCAGGAACTTCATAGATCCTAACCTGCGGTTTTGTTGGGTCCTTAACCAAAACATACTTCCCTTCATTCAGTTTCATGCACAAATCCACAATGGATTTGACAATACCCCACATGTTAGAAGTATTCAAGTTGATTTGAGTTGCAAAATCCTTAGGCTTATATCCAACCACAGCTAAGATTACATGGTTGAAATGATCCCGAGGATGAACCCTAGAAACATACCCTAACTTCATCATATCTGCACTAGCCAACAGGGCTTGAGCAGTCCAATTTGCCAATTTATTAGCATTGTTCTTCAACTCAGTGGCCAAAACCGCACCCCTCTGCGTCTCCAATTTCTGCCTCCAATCAACACCAGAATACTTGGAATCAAATTCATTCAGAGCATTCAATGTCAAGAATGATCTCTGCTTATTAACCTCCATTACACTTTGAACCTCACACCTTGCAACAACATACATATCATGATCCAGTTTCCATCTCCTATATCTATAACCAACAGAAGCGACCTCTTCTCCCTCATTTGCAAATGGGTTTGGCTCCTCCAATGCAACCTTATTTCCATCTCTGACTAAAACTTGCTGCGAGAAGTTCTGATTAATGTAAGCAGCTTCAACACTCAGCGAGTAAGCTGAATTGATATCGTCCTTCGCCTCCGGTAAGGGTTCCTGAGAGGTCTCATGAACGGGAAGCAAATCAAGCTGTGACCCATCTCTCTTATCGAAGAAAAGCTTGTTCCCAACACGTTGAACCACGATATCCCATGAATAAACAGACCTCGTAGCACACATAAGGGAAGAAAGGATTGCATCGGTAGCAAAAACTGTGGCCTTATCCTCATTAGCAAGACGACGAATGACAGGATCGTCAGTAGTAGTGACCTTGAAGAAGTTGCGATTCTTGAAGCGCTCGAGACGGCGCTCGTTCTTGGGAGTGATTCGGTCGAATGCTCGATCATAGAACTCTAGACCGCCGCAGAGGAGAAGGTCTTCAGGTTCAGGAACAGAGAAGGAGAGCTTGGAGAAACTGGAGAAGGGAATCTGATCGAGCATGTTCCATTCCGGTTGAATTTCAACGGAGGATTTGAAAACAGCAGATTCACGACGGGTCGCATTGACGTGATTCCGGTTGTTGTTGTAAAGACGGTCACGGCGAGCCCGCTCCTTCTCAGCCTCGCGTTTTTTAGCCTCGACTTCTTCGTCGCGGCGCTGGGGTAGCTGCGTTCTTTGCTGGTTGAATCTCCATTTAGGGCCAAATTTGGGGCGCGGTGGAGGCTTTCCATCAACCAAACGGAAGGACATGTCCTCTTCGCCGTTGGCCGGGAAGGAATCGTCATTGGTGAAATCGAAGACGGAATCCGAAGCGGTCTTGGGGCGACCAGGGTTGTTCATCGTTCGAGTCCAATCGGCGATCCGACCAAGCTTATCGGAGCGAGAGAATGGGGCAAAGGGAACATTGAGAGGGAGGTTAGAGGAAGCGGCGAGAGAGGCGGTGGATTCCGGCGGACCCCAACCGTCGGAGTTGTAGGGGACGGCTCCAACTCCAAAGGCTCCGACCATCTGTAATTGGATCGAGTTTCTCCGATCTGAAGAACAATGGAGAGAAAGGAGCAAAATTAGACCGACCGAAAGAATGAGGATTTTGTTTGGCTAAGTACAGAGAGATAACCTTATACAAAATTACTATATTACCCCCACCATCCTATTAAAATGATATATGCATGTTTGTGCCACTCAGATGAAAGGTAGGGGTTTGGGCAAAAAATGGGAATGATTCCTGGAGGTGTTTGGGATGGGAAATGAAAATGGTGATTGGAGTAGTTAGAAAGAAAATGAAAAAAAATGATTTCGAAGAAAAGGGTTCGTGAAGATAATAATTTTCGGTGACTCAAATATTGACAATTATTCTCATTCTCTTTATTTTATCTTGCTGACCCAAACACATCATAGATACCGAGAATCATTTTCGCATTTTTTCAAAATCACTTTTTTATGAATTATATTAAGAATTATCTTTGAATCAACCCAAAAAATTAAGTTGGTTACTTTTATAATGTAACTCAACCACCATTTTCATTTCCCTTCCCAATTTTATCATTTTAAAATGTTCCCTACATGATTTTATCATCTTCACTACAATAAAACAGTAGCCAAATATTGTATATCTTCTCATTATTAATGGCTGAATAAAAAACAATAATAATATTTCACTACAATTTTATCATTTTCAAATGTTCCCTACATGCAATAGAGGAATACTCTGTTCATATCTAAAGAAATTATCAGCATCCACCATTGTCTTCACCTTCATCAACCGATCAAAGTTTCCTTTAAAATACTTTCTTCCATATTCTTCACCATCTTCATACTTTGTATTTCTTCCCGAATTCACCCCAATGTCGAGATCTCTGTAATTCAAAAACGACTCTCTCGGCGAGCTCGACACGAACGGCGTCATGAATTTGTATAAACTCATCGACATGTTTGTATAATAACTTGCTCGTTCTTTTCCATCTTCCGTCCACGCCAATGGGTACTGAATCAAAAACAAGTTCCCTGCTCGGTGCGGGAACGGCGTCGCTGATTCCGCAACCTCCCACATCTTCCCACCATATGGGTTCCATTGCATCACCAAATGTGTGTCCTTAAATCCAACCATGGTTTCCCAAATCGCTTCGATTCCGTCTTTCGGGATTGGCTTCTTCACGTAGTCCGATCTGCTCTTGAAGTAATTCAATCCGTTTTTTGGCCTTTCGAGTAGAGTATCAATAGGGGTTCCTATAGGAATGTTGTACCAAAACAGAATTGATTCAATCCAGGGTATTTCTATGCAATCGCTCTGTTGTAAACCCAATTCAGGAAAGTTCTTATCCATCAATGGAATTAACGATTTAACTGATCCCAAGAACATACCAATGAATGAAACTCGAACTGTGTATTTCCCTTCTTCCATTGTGGATTCAATTACATTATGCATTGCTCTAATAAACAATTCTCTGGGTAGATTTGGAGCTACAAGTTGCCACCGGTGAGTTACATCGAGTGCGCCCTGTTCTTTAGTGAGCATCACATTGAAAACCGTAACAGTTTCTGGAATTGAAACCAATTTGATTTTCCACGAGATTACGACACCAAAACTCGCAGCCCCACCTCCTCGAATGGCCCAAAAAAGATCCTCCCCCATGGATTTACGATTGAGGAGAGCCCCACTCGCGTCAACGATCAAAGCATCGACAATGTTATCGACCGAAAGGCCAAACTTTCTCATGAGATTCCCATATCCGCCACCGCTAAAGTGCCCGCCAGCAGCCATGGTGGGACAAACACCACCCGGGAACGCAAGGGTGGGGCTAAATTGAGCAATGCGATGGTAGAGCTCGCCCATGATGGCACCGGCCTCCATCGACGCGACGTAGCCGTCGACTTCTTTGTAAATATCAATATTACGAAGATTGAACATGTCGAGGAGTATAAAAGGGGTGGTGGCGCAATAGGAGAGACCCTCGTAGTCGTGGCCGCCGCTGCGAACACGAAGGGGCAGGGAGAGGGGTTTGGCGCAGGAGACGATGGCTTGGACTTGGGATGGGTTGGATGGGGTGAGGATCAAGAGTGGCTTAGGGGTCTGGGGTGTTTGGAAACGGAGGTTGCGGTTGTAAGAGTGGAGGGCGGATAGAAAGGAAGTGTCATTGGGAGTGTAGATGAGATTGGAGAAGTCAGGGGAGGAATGGATTTGAACACATTTGAGGAATTTTCGAACATTTGGAGATAAATGCTTTGATTCATAAGAGGATGCTAATGAAAGTGAAATGAGAAGGATTACAGAAACAGGCCACATGTTTCTAATTCAATTGCTGTACTGTGATTTTTCAAATTCGAGGCTGCCTATATATATATATATATATATAGATTTGGAAATTAATGTATTAATTTTATTTTAACTTAATTAAACGGAGATTAAAATGGTATGCATGGTTTATTTCCATTTAAAGATGGGAAAAATAACTGTCAAACATGGAAGGGAATAATTAATATGTTTATGTTACCGTTTCGTTTTTTTTTTTTTTTTTTGGACAAGCCATTTCGGTTTCCTACATTACATTTGTTTGAAGTTTAATTTTAATTATTATACTTTTAAAAATACATAAAATTAGTTTTAATAACAATGTTGAAGTTGTATGAAAAAATAAAAACAAGTTGTGTGTGTGTGAATTTAGTTAAAGTTGATTTAATAATTACTAATTTTAACGCGATAAAGATTTAATTAAGAATAATAATACATATATTTAAAATTTGTAAATAAGATATTAATTTTAAAAAAAAGTGGATTCAAAATATTAATCAAGAGTAACTTTTAACTGCTAAATTTTGTGAACGTTTGGGTTGTTTCATTAATAATTTCGCTAATTTAGTATTTGATAATAAATAATAAAAGTTTGACCTTCCATTTTTATTAAATTTTTTTGCTAAAGAAATCTATTTCAAAACTCATGCACTAAAAAAAAAAAAAAAATTGAATCATTTTATTTTACTTTTTTTACATTTGAATTATTTAAATCTTATTTGATAACCATTTTGTTTTTTTTTGTTGACTTTTTGAAAAATTCCTTTCCGGTAAGTAGAATGAAAGGATAAAGAACTTTCAATACAAAGCATCCTTTCATTTCCTTGTTTTGTCCTGCCACACCCTCACACAAGCACCACTAGACTCAAGGGAAACATGTCTCTAACTAGGATTCCTGTGGATAATTAGTATGATTAGGGTGATAGTTGTGGAATATTTAATTGATATTCTGATTTGAATTCCGTGATTTATACCCTTGTGTTTGGATGTTGTTGTTATACTGTGTGAATGATATTGCATCGTCGTGCTTATAGTGTTCATGAAGTCCACATAAAATAATGTATTCGGGTTGGCTTAGCCTTATGAGGGTTGCCCCGACATTCTTAGTCATAGAAACATGGCCGGTTGGCTTAGCCTTATCAGGGTTGCCCTGGGATACCAAACACGAATACCCGGGATGGCTTAGTCCTACTAAGGTTTCTCCCGATACTCCTACTCATTAAATTCATTGATGATCCATGCATTCATTATTATGTATTGTATTCATGTTTATATGGATCATAAGTTAGGGATCCTTACTAAGTTTAATAAATGCACCATTTTCTTTGTGATCATTCACATGTATGCACAGATTTTATCAGGATGGTTGATTCGGAGCTGCAGAGACCATTATGCCTGTCCAATCTTTTACTTTGTTGCATCTTTTGATTTTTCTAATTGCATGGATTTCCTAAAGATGCGTTTTATCACTTGTTGTACTATTTAAGAACCGGGTACCTGTATGATCGTTTTAAGAGCTATTTGAGAGTTTATTTAAATGAAGTATTTATTTAAGTATGATTTAGTTTTAAAGGTCGTTGTAACAATGCATCTAAGATGTAAGCCTAGATGGGACCCTAGTTCGAGTTGAGCCTTTACAAGTTAAATAATGATGTTTAACTTCTTATACATGTACGTTGGTGAATTGTGATGCAAATAAGTTGAAACAAAGTAGTAAGAACAAAAACAAGAAACTCCGCCTCAATTGTATAAATGGGAGAGAATGGAAAAGAGAGAATATTGAAATTGTAGGGTTAAACAAAACATAATAGCTAACATAAATCTCCAATTCTATTCAATCCCAACCAACAACACAAAAGAAAGAGAATGAAACACAAAACAAGAAGAGAGAAAGTTCGTTGAAAGACAAAGAATGAATAGTTCTTTTTGAACTTTTTTTAATAGTTTAAGATTAAATTTAAACCTTTTAAAATTTAAGGATTAAAATTAGACATAACGTATAATTTAGGTTCCGCTTCATAATAATATGAATTTAACTAAATTTTATAAACAAAAACAAGTATTTAGAAGTTATTTTTTTTAGTTTTGATTTTATTTTTAAAAACACCAATAAAATTGGACATCAAAGACATGAAAATTATAGATTTAAATTTTAAAATTTTGTTTTTTTTTTTAATGAAACTTGATGTTAATAATTAAAATTAAATATTTGAAACGGAAATATATAATCAAAAGTGAAATAACCAAAATGGGATTTTGA
>JBBMEG010000024.1:515253-534488 GCA_037832605.1 Cyclanthera cordifolia
CATCAAATAAAATCATTTACTCATTTTAATATTAAAAGTAATTGCAATAATAATAATACTTGCATACAATTTAGATTATATATATATATGCACACACAAATTATTCTTTTATTTTTATGCGTTATGACGTTAGTCTTCCACAATAAAGGTATCCAGTTTGATCTTGGGCAGTAACATTTTTTTCTTTATCAAAGCTGCAAAAATTTTGAGTCTCTGCTATGGTTCGAAAAGCTCGGCCCCATTTTGAGTATCTGCACTCATCAGGGCTCCATGGTAGCATGTAAAAATATCCGACCATAGGTTCTATAAAGTAAGGAAAGTTTTCATTAATGTTGTTGTGGTGTAGTGGTTATCACGTTAGTCTTACACACTAAAGGTCCCCAGTTCAATCCTGGGCAACAACATTTTTCTCACCTTTACACACTAAAGGTCTCTAGTTCAATACTGGGCAACAATAATTTTTTATATTTATCGAAAGCTACAAAAATTTTGAGTATCTGTTAGGGTTCTGAAAGCTCGGCCTCAGATTTGGTAGGCATCATCATTACATTCTGGAGCACGAGATGCAACAAGAACTACTCGAACACGCATCGGGGCTCCGTGGTAGCATGTAAAAATAATATCCGACCATAGGTTCTTTAAAGTAAGGAGAGAGTTTTCATCAATGTTGCTGTGGTGTGCTGATAGTCAGCAACATTTTTCAAATATCCGACCATAGGTTTTTTAAAGTAAGGGCAATTTTTCATCAAAGTTGTTGTGGTGTAGTGGTTATCACGTTAGTCTTACACACTAAAGGTCCCCAGTTCGATCCTGGGCAGCAACATTTTTCACTATCAAAAGCTCACATTAGTGTTACGCATTGGGGCTTTGGGTTATCAGGGTTAATGCCTAACGAGAAGACAGTAATTGTCAGCCTTGTTATTCAAGACAAGATGTTGGGCATGTGGCTCAAGAAGTTGTCATTTGTTGTGCATGGCCTGGTCAATAGGCCGTGGCAACAAGATCGACTAGTTGTAGGTGACTCAGAACCTAAACTTCTCAAAATACCATTTTAGTTGTGTTTTGTGCCTCAAAAACAATATTATTTGGTTGATGCGTTCATGTAAGATTAATTTGAACTTGTCACCTTTTAAATTCTGAAGACTCTCTTTGACTACTAAATCACTCCAACATGGTTGCCGTCCTTACAAATATTAAAATGTTTCTATGTGTTCTATAAATAGAGCTTCCATTGTGTTATTTTTTAATCCATCCACATAATAAAAAAATTTATATTCCAAAGCATCTATATATATATATATATAGCTTTAACCTTTCTAAACATCATCATCAGTAATGGCAGTTGGAGTTTTGTTTGTGATCACTTTCCTGGCTGTAACTTGTTCTCTCTTGCATTGGCTACTGATCCTATCCCACTCCAAGATTTCTGTGTTGCTTATCCAAACAGTCCCGCTTTGTATTCCCAACAATAATATTCTACTTTATGTGTGTTTTGTTCCTTAATTTTCAGATATATAACCTTCTTTTGTCTAATATAATACGAGTATCCTTCATTTATGTTTGGTAGACTTTGAGATTTGTTTTATTTTGAAAGTCGAAAGACTAAAAAAAGTACAAATTTGAAAGTCCAGGGACTAAATTAAACTTTTGACAGTCAATGGATCAAATGGAACAAACTTGAAAGTCTAGGAACCAAAATGGTACGTTAACCTTCATGTTTTTATGCATATGTGTGTGTTTAATGGGATTAAACATTATATATTGGTGATGATGGTTTGTTTGTTTATGATATACAGTGATAGTGAATGGCCTAGTTTGCAAGGATCCCAAACTTGTAGAAGCAAAAGACTTCTTTTGGAGTGGATTGAATGTAGCAGCTGAAATAACCAACCCAGTGGGATCTCAAGTAACTCCTGTCAATGTTGTCCAAATGGCCAGGCCTCAACACTCTCGGCATCTCTCTGGTTCGCATTGACTTTGCACCGAGGGGCATCAACGCTCCCCACATTGGTTGGCTTCGTCACTTCCAACACCGAAAACCGTCTCGTAACCAAGACGTTGAAGAAGGGCAACGTCTTCGTGTTTCCTGTCGGTCTGATTCACTTCCAACAGAACATCGGCTACGGCACTGCTGTTGCAGTTGCAGCTCTGAGCAGCCAAAACCCTGGTGTTTGGATCAAAGCCAGATATCTCTACTGATATCCTTGCAAAGGCTTTCCAAACAGATCCTGCTATAATAAGAAACATTCAGGCCAAGTTTTAGAGTTTGATATTGGGAGTTGTTTGGTGTACTATGTAATTTAATAGTGTTCTTCTTTTCTGTGCTGTTTTCTTTAAGCAAAATTGCTATGGGTATGTTTATTTTTAATCAGTAGTTTAATTACCCAATTGGTGAACTTTATTCCAAACTAGCTAGTTCTTATCTCTTCATCAAATTTTAACTGTTAATGTTACTTTATTGCCTTTATTAATGATTTTTGTTTTTTAGAAAAGAGAAATCGAAGAGAGTAAAAACCAAGCTTCCCAACCAAGCAAAAGCGATTGATTTTGAGGCGGAACCTCATCTTATTTAATGTTGTGTGAGAGTTTTTTTCTTGATTCGTGTGTATCCAAGCAACATGGAGTTGGAGAGCATATCGTAAGTGCCATAGAATATGTACCTACGTATCTATTCTAATCTTTAGGAGTTTTTAAGTCTTTCCTCCTCAAATATTGGAAATATTGCATAATATATTTTGAGTGGAAGCTTTATTTGTCAAGATCCTTAATAGTATTAACTTTTTCCTTTTAAACATATACACAGTTTGTCCCTACTTTGATAATGATAATTAGTATCATAACAATATATTATTTCTATTTTATGGCCACATAATCGAGATTGATTTAAATATTCATCAACTAAAATCATTTATTCATTTAAATATTAAGTAATTGCAAAAATAACGAATTATTATTTCACTATTGTGGTGCAATAGCTATCTCAACTTGGTTTTAAATATATAATTACTCAAAAATATAATTTCCATCAAAGTTGCTGTGGTGTAGTGGTTATCACGTTAGTCTTACACACTAAAGGTCCCCAGTTCGATCCTGGGCAGCAACATTTTTTTCCCTTTTTGGATCAAAACCAGACATCTCCACTGATATCCTTTCAAAGGCTTTCCAAACAGATCCTGCTAAAATGAGCAACATTCAGGCCAAATTTTAGAGCTTTATATTGGGTGTTGTTTTCTCTTCTTGTTGTGTTGGTTTCATTACCTGGGTTCTGTTGTTTTGTTTTCAGTTTAATTCATCATTGTATTCTTTTTTAGAATTTGTCTCCCGTATGCAATAAAGTATTATCCTGTTTCATGTGATTCTGTTCTTATTGGTATGTCTGTTGCTTTATGTCATTTTTAACTTTATGCAAAGTTGTTAATAGTTTGGGAAATTGGATTTGTAGGGTACCCTACAATTACTTCTTTTTTCTTTTGGTGTACTGTGTAATGTAATAGTGTTCTTCTTTTCTGTAGATTGCAGAACCTTCAATAAATGAACAAAAACCAGAAAGTGGGAACTTTTTACACCTGAAGCCGTTTTTTTTCATACACAAACGAAGTTCTAAAAACGTTTAGAGATTTCCATGTGGGGTTTTCTTTTTTTTTTTTTATAGAAACCGAGAAATCAAAACTTTGCTTCACTGTATCCGAGGTAATCACGTTCGTCTCTAGGCCAAGCATCAAAAGAATAGAGACACGAGAGATGTTTACAAATTAATGTTACAGATAGGTCTCGAATTTGGAATCTTGAGGGGAGCACACCGCACACCTTCGAAGTTCAATCCTTCGACCACCATATCACCCCTCAGGGACATGTGGGGCTATTTTTGAACTACAAACTGTAAAGTGATGGAAACTTTCATGGCTGGCTGGCCTGATCTTAAAGAGGTGTTGAGATGGTGCTTTCTTTTATTTGAAAATACAGGTAATTTCTAACCAGGATGCTTGTGACTGCATCAGAAAAATGGCTATGGATGCTCAAATGGCTCAAGAGGAGTTGATCAAAAAGAGGTCAACAGGAGTTGAGCTCAACTCACATGATGTATGACTTGATAACCAAGAGGTTGCGGATTTGAATCTTTAACCTTAAAAAAATTAATATTAAAAAAAAAAGTCGATGAGGCACTGTCTCGAGTGAGCTACAATGGCATCTCCTGCACTGTTGCTACCTTCCACTAAACAACTCCATCACTCTCTACATTTTAGAAAAGTTTATCAACAGTTTTTATAGGATCTCTGATATCCCTAAAAAAAGATTTCTGATGCATCATTTTCTTCTTAAAATCTGTATTTCGCTAGACCTCCAATTTTCTTTTAGTACCCAACATTTGAGAGAAAGTGATTCGAACTCGTCACCTCTCGTTCATGACGGTTGAACTATGCGCTGGTTGACACTAGAGCTACAACTTTATAAGTAGCAAATAAGTACTTCACAGTTCACAGAAGATAACGGAACTCGCAAAAACAAAGAATACCAAAATACATAAATAAATTGTATTTGGAGAAAATTGAGCAGCAGATAAAGAAATGCAATGATGATTTGCAGAAGACAGCCATTGTAAGCAGAGAAGCCTATCATGTTTATAACCAATTACATTTTTTTGAGCAATACAATAATGCAGTCATCAGTAAAGAACTAAACAACAACAGGAAACTCTAAAATTCATACTCTCCTGTAGTGGAAGAACAAATTCAAAAGAATATGAAAAGAAAAAAAAAACAAATAAAAATTTAATTGAATATAGGCAGTTGGTCTTACTAGTTATGTAAACCAAATCTACTAGTATAAGTGATCAGTTGGGGTTCAAGCTTTCGTCATCCCCATCAAGCTCTGACCTTTGCTCCACAGGTTGAGCTCCTTCTGAGTTTATCGTGCAAGAACATTCTGCTTCATTCGCACGAATCCAAGCAACATGGAGTTGCAGAGCATATTCTAGGTGCCATAGAACTTCCCCCATTGTCGGACGAATCTTCCCTTCATCAGCAAGGCATTTTTCTGCTATCTCTGCATATGTTTTCAGGGAATCGGGACAATATTTGTCTTCGAGATGCGGGTCAATGATTGTGTGCAGCAACTTTTTGCGTAGCCATTTCATTGCCCATTCTGCAAGATTTATCTGGTCCTTAGGCAAGCTTGGGTTTATAACAGCTCGGGCGCAAACAACTTCTAACAATACCACACCAAAAGAATAGACATCAGATTTTTCACTCAGCTGCTGACGTCTGAAATACTCTGGATCGAGGTAGCCAAAGCTGCCCTTAACTGCAGTACTAACATGGGTATGATCCAAAGATGGACCTGTTTTTGAAAGGCCGAAGTCAGACATTTTTGCAACAAAATTCTCATCCAAGAGAATGTTGGTTGTCTTCACATCTCTATGAATTATTCCTCTCTCAGCTCCTGTGTGAAGGTAATGGAGTCCCCGGGCTGCACCAATGCACACTTCCAATCGCTGCCTCCAAGTCAAAGGTGGGAGATCACTCCCAAAAAGATGGCTTCTAAGTGTTCCATTCCCCATATATTCATAAACCAAGATCATTTCCTTTCGCTCGTCACAAAAGCCAATCATGGAGACCAAATGCCTATGCCTGAGTTTAGAAAGCATTTCAATCTCGGTCTCGAACTCGTTAAGTCCCTGCTGAGACTGCGGGTTGGCTCTCTTGATAGCTACAAGAGTGCCACCATCAATCTCCCCTCTGTAGACCTTACCAAAACCCCCAACTCCAATCTGCAGAGCTTCATCAAAGTTATCTGTTGCTGCAAGAATCTCAGCTAATGTAAACCATTTGCCAACTCTGATAGATGGCATTGTCCCAAATGCACTTTGGCCTCCCCCCAAGGACCCTCTAGCATAAGTGCTCGTGACAGTGGCCCCATGGCTGGATCCCGCTCTCCACCTAGAAGAGTTCTTCTTAGTAAAATTCCTTCTACGGACTCTGCAGAAATACATTATGAGAGTGGTGATAGCAGCAAGACAAACAACAGATGCTAAACCTGCTCCAATGCCTATCCAAAGAATTTGAGATTTCGAGTTTCTTGTAGATTCCTCTAACGCATTAAACCTGTCAATGTACGCAAGATTACCATTTTGACTCAGCTTAAAGATTTCCAGACCATTCAAGAGAGCATCTGTTCCTGCAGCACCAGCAGCCGAATCAGGACCTAATTGAATCCAGAGGGTGTTGATTTTAGATGATATTGGTTCAAGAAAATCCACATGATATGCTTTGTTTATTCCCCCTGCTCGAACAAACAGATCAAAACTCTCAACTGCTGTCCTGTTGTTTATGTAAATCTTAAAAACCCTCTCTCTTGCCTTCTCATACAGTAGCTCACAGAAATGCAATCTAATCAAGTACTCGAAACCGGGATGAACTTCGAATTTCCACGACATATTGAACCTTTTCTCGAGCACTTCAGTCTCGGACATCGTTCTGGCTGTTTCATACACAGGGAGAGGAGCTACAATAGAGTCATTTATAGAAGAATAGGTTATATTAGAACTGTTACGTATCTCAGACCCAGCATCTGCCGTAATCATATAACTCGAGTCGACTTCCCACATTCTCCAAAGATTTGAATCATGATCAGGCTTGATCTCCGGACCTCCAACATTCAATCTGTACATAGTCTCAGTTCCCCTTTCACTCACGTTCAAAGTAACAGCATTTCCACCCACCTTATCAATCGAACCTGAGAAAAGCTCATCCACCAGGGGGATGATTTCGATAGCACTGATGAACCCAAATGATCCCTCAGAAGGAGAGAACTCAAGAACAAATGCCTCTGAATTGACAGCAATAATGAACTCTTTAATCAAAGAGAACGAACTTGAATTGACCCCAGAACGCCGAAACTCCATATTCTTATATGCAATTTCATTGGGAACACTTAACTCCGAAACCAGTCTAAGACCATTTGCTGAGACAGAAAACGACGACTCGTTCACATTGCGGTTCTCAAAAGGAAAGGGACAGAAATGGAGCCTAACAAAGTGATTACCCCAAACGCCATTGAAAGTATAGTTTAGGGAACTGGTAAAAATCCGAGCAGTTTTATACAGCTGTTCAAAGACCGAATTGCCATTTAAAGTGGCTGTGGAATCATTGATATTAGTACCAAGATTGCCCACAGAAAAGTCCCCATCAGATTTCAGGTCCCCTATCCATTTCCTACCATCAACAGTTTCATTTGAACTTGAGCCACAGTTAATGAAAAGAGAATTGGATTTGGATTCTCCAATTTGTACAAACCCAGAAATCATCAGTAGAAGCATCAGAATCAATAATTTAAGGGTTTGAACCAACCCCATCTTCCCCAATAAACAAAACACCATTTTATATGCTATTTAATAACAAGTTATCGACAATACTTTCAACCAAAACTCATGAACTAACACAGAGTCATAAACCCATCAAAACCCATTCAGTAATTGATGACCCAAGCTTGAAAAAAGGACATTCTCAGTAATACAAGAACATTGTAGTTACCTTAACCAGACTAATAGAGACATCTGGAAGAGAAAGCCGTAGAAACCCAACTGAAAATGCTTAATGGAAATTGGAATCAAACCTCATTGCTTACAAACAGCCTCAGCTAACAGGTAGATCTGAAGAACAAGAACTGAAAGAGGAAAAAGGTTTTCAACAGAAACCAAACATAAACATGGAAGAAAAAGAACAATCCCCACAAGAAAATCAATGAAGGTTGAGAAAAAAAAAAAGAGGAGAAATCAGAACATGGGTTGTTATTGTTGTTGGCAATAGATGGGAAATCCTTCACCAAAGAACCAAAAAATGTGATAGAATTGAAACGTACGCACACAATACAAATTTCTTGAAATGTAACTGAAATGCAAAGTTTTGACTGTTTCTTTGCTTTTCTTTTTCTCTAATCAATCACAGAGTTTTTCTTTTTTAATGGAATTGAGAATTGAGAATTGAAAATTGGTATGGAAGGGGCAGGTTTTTGGAGCGAGAGATGGGGCTCAATTATTTAGGAGGTGGGTCACATGGTAGTGTCTGGAGGAAGATGAGCAAAGCAATTATTCTTGCGGCAATTTCTCAAAAACTACCATTTCTTTTACACTTTCTAAAAAATATAACCATTTTTTTTTTCTTTTGTCTTTTGCTAGTCCGTACCACATGGTGTACTCCTCCACTTCACTTACCTTCAAAACCCACTCTTCCTTTTGCCTCAACTTTTGTATCTAACCATTGCTTTCCACTTTGAAGAAGATACTGATTTTTTTTTTGTTTGGGACTTTGAGCTCAGTTGTTGTGTTTCTGAATTTAATGTTTTTTTTAGCTCAAAAAAGATTCAACTCATATCTCTTCAAAATTGAAAGCTATTTTCATGAATTCTACTTCCAATTTTCATAAACTTCACCCCTACAAAAATACATATCAAAAACATTTTTTGTAGTAAATACTCATAAATTATGTTATTTGCTGTCTTTTTTTTCTAGACCACAAATACTGATATTTAGGATGGAACGGTAAACGTTCCATCAGTTTTATTTTCCTGTTGTTTTGAAAGGTTTATTATAGACGAAGGGTGTTTGTTTGTAAAATTGTGGAGTGTTTATTTTGAGTATTTAGAAATTTGGAGTTTCTTTGAGTGATTATAAATAAGAAATTGTAATAATAGCTCGTTCTTAAAAAATTTTAAAAGAGTGATTATAAAAACTGGTTTATAAAATCTGAACATGGGTAATATTGGAAATTTTGAAAAAATGTATTACTTTTATATATATATATATAATAAGTATTTTTGTGTGTAATCTAGCATACTTTTTCTTGCTAAAATAAGAGAAGAGAATAGGGAAAGCGCCTGGCAGTAAAATATCACGTGGCTGAAATTTACTGTCGGTAGCTAATAAATTTATTTATTTATTTTTTTTTTTTTAACCTTTTATGTAACATTGTTGGTTAGCTAAGTTTGGGATTTATTATATAGTTTATATTAAATACATTAATGTCAGAAAAGCATCCAGAAATAGCAGATTTTTCAGAAGTTAATGAAGCCAATCATGATAAGATAATAAACATTAAAACAGCCCTCTTTCCCTAACATACAAATTACAAATATTTTATTTTCAAGTCAACACTGATCATTTTAAATTCCAAGCTGGACCCCATTCATACACATGCCTTAACTTACTTTATTTCCATGTTTAAATAATTACGCAAAATTCTTGGGATATGTCTGATTTTATAAATGTTATTTATGAGTTCAATTTTGAGCGATTACGAGGACTTTTATGGAAATAAAGAGTAATGAATAACTCTGACAAAAATACTTATTTGAATAGAAAGTTTATGAGCAATTATAACAAAAAAAAAATTGTTTAATTTACAGGATGTCGAGTGATTACGACATAAAATTTTTATTAGGATCAAAGAGTTGCGATAGTTGAAGCAAATGTGATTCCCTAACTAGAGTTTAGAGAGGCTTCTATCTTTTTATTTCATTTTATTTATTAATTGAAAATCGAGAAGTAAAAAATTCACTACACTAGACTTAGAGTAAACACACCTATATCCGTAGACCAGACACCGAAAGATATCAAAAGAATGAAAAGATGAGCTTTTTAGAACTTTTGAATTAGGATTAGACTAGCATCTATACAAACTTTAAAGAACTAACTATCCAAACACGCCTTTTCCTTAAAAATCTTTCAATCATGTTCACTTCTCTCTCTCTCCATCTTTCTATAACAAGCTCTTGCAAAGATCCAAAATTACAAAGTTGTCATCCAATGAAAAAAAAAAAAAAAAAAAAAAAAAAACGCGTCACCCACAAAGTTTGGGAGGGGCTCCTAGAAAAAGAGGGATAAAGATGTAGGCAAAGAAAGTGAAGGCCAAACCAATTTTAAAAGGATGGAACAGTGGAGATCCTGTGCGACCAACAAAATCAAACTTCAGTCCATTTCTAAAACATCTACAAAAGTAAATGTAAAATTAAACTTAGTCCACCTGCTCAATTGATTTAAAAATGTCTTTGACCAAAAGATTAGAGAATCAAATCCCCTAACTACTCACGAACAAAATTTAGAATAAAAACACGAAAGATGTCTACAAATTAATGTCACAAGTGAGTCTGAACCTAGGACCCTTGAGGGGACACACCTTCAAAACTCAAGTATTCAACCAACTGTGCCACCCTTGAGGACAATTCAAGTTGAATTTCTGTAACTAAAAATACATCAATCAGAAAAGAAAGTTAGTAGAAGGTCGCATGCAAGTATTAATTGGCAATAGAAGAAAGAATGCATTTTCGAATCATGTAAGAAACAACGAGTACCAAAAAGAAGGGACAGTTCTAGCCAGCAATGGCCCCTTCATTTGGCTACACTTTTCAATCACAATGAAAGCTCCCTCCATACACAGATGCCCCATAATTTTAAACGCAAGAAAACCAAGTCTTGTCGGATCCATCATCCATCCATATTTACAAAACCACAGACCTTTTCCACCTATTATTCAGATTCGATTTGATAGGCCAACAACTATATACATACATATATATATATATATACACACACACATTTATATAGATAATATGTGTATGTATGTATATGCATGTATAAGAGCGACAGCCAATCCAATTATTGTGTTTAAGATTAGGGCAGAAAAGGGGAAAGGAACAGGCGAGGTCATTAAAAGCCTAAACCCAAACTTGTCTCCACTGCATGATTTTGACTCGTAAACAACACCTACAGGCAATAAGCTAATAAGCAAACAATGAAATCACCGACACTGTCACTATCTAAACAACTTGAAGATTCCAGACTGATCACAAAACTTCTTTCTCCTAAGTTTACAACTCTCTAATCTAGGATTAATTTTCTCCATCTTATGAAAAGAGACAAACGAAGTGTTCTGCTTCGTGAATTTCGATTTGTAGCTCCGATCATAATCATATATTGAGAAAAGAACGAGAATTCTGTGTAAATAGATCATCTTTCATTTGATTTGCTGGAAGAAAGAACCTTTACAACAAAGGGTAAAGAGAGAAAACTATGAGAAACCATGAACATCTGACAGAAAGAACCCTATGGGTAAAACTAAAAATGAGGAGCCTATGAGCTCCGAGACAAAAAAGAATACATGACGTATTTATACCTACAAATCATTTTCTTCAATCTATATTTCTGTTGTATTAATCTTATTCTGCCAATAGATTTTAGGACATGGGTTTCCTGCCTCCCACAGCTAGTTTGACTATGATACTTACAGTCGTTCCACCCTTTTTGGAGGCGGCAATGTATAGGTTAGAAATAATGGCTTTCCAGAAATCCTGTCATTGCAAAACATGCAGCAGCAGGAACTCACAGCCTTTTACCTGTTCAGATAACCAACCCGAAAGAGAAAAAATGATGATTATTTCCCAGTAAACCCTCCCAAAATGCGCAAGAATCCATTGTATTTATCTTCTTTTAATTTTTTGAGAATGAACAAAGGTTTCATGGGGAAAAGAATGAAAGGGTCATCTTTCAAATGAAATCTATTCAAAGTTGCATCAAAATCACAAGGTACTGCATCACAAAAGATGTTGCAATGAATTAGGATGATTATAGACATTACCTCAACAAAACATGTCAAAAAGCTTCTGTCGTATCTCCGCTCAGTTCTCTTTTTACAAGCTTCAAGATCTCAACAATCTATGATTGAAAACGATCCAAGTATAAATCATAGAAAAATTAAAAAAAAGAATGTATTTAATCACGAAAGATCCCATAACTGATTACTCCAAGCATATGCAATATAACCATCCTCAAAAGTTAAATAGAAAAAAAAAACCAAAATTATGGCTCTCTTTTTGCGGTAGCATGAGAAGGGTAAAAAAACTGGTAAAACTGATCGCAACAAATGAAAGACTTGGATTAATCGCAAAAGAGATGATAAATTGCACTGCAATCAGGATAAATAAAGGCTTGGATGGTTAATGATGCAAAATAACACGTCAATCTACCATACACGATCACGGATCACCAATACAATTAGATGCCAGTCCCCCATTGAATCGAATGAGTGAAATATTTCAAACCCAGTGATATAAGGTTTTGATAGGAATAGACAGAAGAGAGAAATGAGGTAATTGAAAAGGTAGTTTGTAAGGAACTTGTTAGAGAGTAGTTGTAACTAAGGGAATCCGATGGTAAGAGAGGGAGGTGATTGTTTAGACTTGAGAGAGAAGGAATCCAGATTTCTCAAACTACTTCAAATTCAGGTAATTTTGAATATCCCTCATGATTTTCATGTCTTCCTTGAAATTTCAACAGTATAATTCCAATATTCAAGCAAAAGCTTCCACGGCATGACCCCACTACCAAAGACTTTCAAATCAAAACACAAACGGAATATGTTCAGCTAAAGATAATAATTTGTGAGTTTTTTTTTTAATATATTTGAGTGTCTGGGTCATTTTGAGCGCACCTCAACTATTCTCATAAACAACAGTTCATTTGGTGTAAGAAAACTCATAGGAAATTAATTTCTAAGTAAATAGTCACTATAGATTAAACTCATTTCCAAGAAGTTCTCCAAAACCTTTTGACCACCAGACCAACCTATGATGGTTAATGATAATAATGGTCACTATAAATTATTTCTTGACAGAAGGTATCGGTGAGAATGACTCAGGCATATTCAAGAATAGAGAAAAACAACTAAAATTTAAAGAAAAAGCAGCTTACTCCTGGATAATGTTTTAATATTGGTGAATAATGATCAAGAGCAATATATATCTTTTCCAGAAGTCTTAAAAGGGCAGCAACCTCATCCCCCAAAAGATCGACCTGAAACAGAGTCGCAAGTTAATAACTGTAATCCTATAAGACATAGTGAGAGAATAACAAGAGAGAACAAATACCATATCCAGAAAAAAATATATATAAATACAAAAGATAAGACACTACAAGAAGCGAAGCGCACAAGATGCGCCTTGCGCCTTTTTAGGGCTTTTCTGGGCTTTTTAAAATATTGGTCAAGCAACCTATTCATTTGGAAGAAAGTTCGTACTTAAGGAACTCTAAAGCTAACTTTAACTTTACTAACAAGCCTACATAATTTTTCATTTAATTAATTGAGAAGAACTTTGAACTTTTACACCAAAAATAACAGTATTTATTAAAAGCATACATTAATAGAAGAAATTATTTATTTATAAAATGGGTTTCAATTTCAACAAAAAATTAATAGGAGTACGACTCCAACAAATAATCAAATGGTAATAATTCTCTAATTTCTAAAGAACGACGAAATCAAAAAACAGAAAATAGTTCAGTGTCAAAAAATATCCATACATGGCACCTGGCTGCAAGTAAAATTTCCATAAGTGAAATTTCAATATCAGAGTATAGATCTAACAAAATGATTCACTAGAATAATCTTCTTCAGTACCTCAGTTTCAGCCTTCTGAAGGTCAGAACTCCTATTTTCAAGCCTCTGTTTGTAGAGAAAACCGGCCTTTCTCAACATAGAGGCATTTTGGACAAGTGACTTAGTCTTAGAAGTCAAATTCTCCATCCTGAAAGCAAGATTATATATTAGTGGCCTCAGAACATAATCTAGCATGACTAGTTAAGAAAAGTCAGGCAATGACTAGTAATTTTAATCATTTAAGAGGTAAAATAAGAGGTTTAAGCATTCCAGTGAATTGATAATTAAACAGAGAGGTAATGGGGAACAGCAGAAACTGGGGGAACAAAGAAGTTGTATAGTGATTAGTTTGGCTCATTCACGCACAAGCTTGTGAAGAAATAATATTAATCTAGAAACTTCAAGATATGAGCTCCTGGACAAGTTCCTCTGTTTAGCCAAAACATGGAGCAAAAATAATCCCTGTTTCAACAACGACATCAGAACAAATTATCAAAGTGTTTGTCAAGTACCTTTCATCATTCCTTGAAATAGAGTCAATCACTATACGTTCAAAATCAAAAACTTTTTTCAGTAGTTCCTGGACAAAAGAAAACACTGATTCCATCTGTTTCCTAGATTTCTTTTCTTTCTCCTCAACCAACAACTTAGTCTCCTTGTTCTCTAACTCCATAGCAAGAAGCATCCTCTTTTCTTCATCAACCTTGCTTAGTTCAGCCATTGCTTGTTCAAGGTTCTGTTTTGATTCACAAGTTTCCTCCTCAAGTAATTCAACTTTCCGAATGGCCTCTGTCAATTTAAGCTTGGTAGTATTGGACTCTTCTTGGCTTTTCAAAATCAGTATTTGCTGCTGGTTGATCTGATCCTTCAAAGAGTCGACCTCTTTATAAGCTAGAACCATCTTCTCTTTCTCTTTTTCTAATTCAAAATTTATGTCTTGCACAAGTTGTTCCTTTTCTTTTAATGATGACCAAATTGATATAAATTCTGCTTCTAACTTTTCTTTCTCAAAAGCCGCTGCACCTAATGCTTCTCCACAATGAAACACCCTCTTTTCAAGTGACTGTCGAGTTCTCACCTCTTCCATGTATCTGTTGTTCAAGCTAGACATTTTCTCCTCAGCTTCTTTCAAGGATTCTTGTAAGACCACTTCCAGAACACCTTGCATAATGATGAATTCCTCATCTAAATGTTCATTTTCAGATGTACTAGGAAGCTCACCTATGAGAGAAGCTCCTTGGAAGATAGTTTCATAAATTTCTTGCATGGTATCATATCTCAAAGCAGACTCCTCAGTGGTGCACCTCATTTGATCCATCATCTCCGTTAAAAAGCATTTGACAATATCCTCACCAATTGAAGCTTCAAGTTGTGCATCTTGCATCTCACATGTAAATTTTTCAATCGTTTTCAATGACTTCGCATGTAAAAGAGAATGTTGGGACATTTGCTCGGCATGGCTTGAAATTTGAGAAGACAAACATTTAACCTCCTTTTTCTTTTCTTCAAGCAAGTTCTTAAGGTGGTGATTATCTGAAATAAGAGACTCCAATCTATTCCTCATTGTGCCTAGGTTCTCATCATTTGCACCAGATGACCGTATTTTCTCATTTTCTGTAAGAATGTTATCTAATTTTAGAATAATGTCGGGGATTTTTCTCCTTAGTATATCAAAATCTTTATCTTTCTTCAACAAAGATGACTTCTCTTTTTCTTTCAAAAGTTCTCTCTTGAGAGTGAAATTTTCTTCAGTAATTTGATGTACTTGAGACTCATGATTTCTACTCATTCTTGTCATCTCGGTGTTAAGATGACTAACTAATTGATCTTTGCTCAAATGCTTCAAATGAGCAAGGTCCACATTCTTCGGAAGATTTGTCTTGGACATTTCATGTTTGCCATTTCCTTCCCAAAGCAAAGTCGATGTAGTCATATGTAACTTGCGGTGGGAATGATCAGAATCCATGAAACTACAGGAAATTAAATGTCCGACTTCAGAAGGAGATAGTGATTTCGAGATGATATCTAATTCTTGACGTAAACACGCAATTTCTTTCATCTTTTCGGTCGATAACTTTCTTTCATAACTCAAAGCTTCAGCATTTTGGTCCCACAGTTTCTCCTCAAACTCTTGTTGGACACTCCTGATATAATTTCTAATAACCATGCCCTCGATATCCGCTAGGTACTCCTGCTCAACTTGCCACTTACCAATAGATGCTTTTGACAATTGAAATATATCTTCCACTTGCTTATAGTAAGTGTCTAGATAATTTTGAAGATCGTCGGCTATTTTATCGATATCAATACATTTCAAAGATGCATTTTCTTGTAGTATACCACCCAATCCAAGTCCAACCAACTCAGATCCTGTATTAATCTTTCTAATTGAACTTCCTTCTATTATTCTATCAATTTCTTTCCTTAGTTTCTTGAAGTTCTCCTTAGTTTCATTCTTTAGGATGCACATTGATTCTCTCATTTCATCATGCTGAAAAAGAGTGCTAGAGATGCTGTCATTTCTGTCACGTCCAGTACTTTCAGTCTTGCATGACTTCAATGGAGACACCAAACACTTATGTTTCTTAGAACCTAAGAGGTTAGAATGTACTATTTCCTTCAACTCAGACACCTCCAGTTCTTTCTGAGATATTTGCTCGTGCGCCTCCTGAGAAATTGTATTTACCATACCCTTGATGACAGAGTCACTTACCATCCTCGAAATGGTCAGCCGATTATTGATATCTTGCAAATAAGAGTCCAAATCCTCAAGAATCTCGTCACCGAGATCATCATCTTGTTGATCACTATCAGTGAGCTGCATCTTACCATTCTCCTGCAGAGTCACATATGCATCCATACTTCTCAGGCTTGCAATGGCATCCTAACGAGGAAAACAATACATCAACTTATACAAAAATGTAACAGACATGACCTAATGAGATGATCATAAACCATATCATATAAAAGCCAACTAAATCATTTTAGAGATGAATGAACATGAGACTGAAACCTACTTTTCGACGATAAAACTTCCAAAAAAGTACTAAATTCTCATTGAATGATGTGGTACAGAGTAAAACGGCTTCCCATATCTCTATCGGCCCTTTTTTTTTTTTTTTTTAAGTCCATGTTCCCCATAGATTTCATTGGCAACTGACCATGAGCCCGAGAACCAAAATAGAAACAACTAAAGTGACAATCTAGTCCAAGTCAAGCACGAGGGGAAAAAAAAACAAAAACAAAAACAAAAATCCCAACATGAAAACTTACAAACACAGTTCATACTTACTGTTGAAGCAGAGCAGAAGTCAAGTGTTTGCGAAATTAACGGTCAACGGCTTTTGAAAACCTCAAGAAGAAAACAAATAAAAATCTTCCAGGGTCCCCCAACGGTGAAGTAGGAATAATTATAACTGGCTCTCTGTTTATGAGCACACCTAAATTAGGGTTTTGCAGAGAAAAATGGGAGCAAGGTGGAAGGGAAGAACTTGGCGAGCGGGAGAGGGAATGTAGAAACAATAACCGGGCCCTCAGAAAAGTATCTATTTACAAGATTTGCCCCATCCCAACTGTCTTTTATTTTTACGAAATTTTGATATTTCAATTTTTAAGGGGTTTAAAAAAAAAGAAAAAAACATTTGTAACGTTTTCGAATTGATGAATTTAGCCCTTTTTATCCTGAAATGTTTTTCCATCTCAATTTAGGCTTTTAAAATATTAAATTTTTGAAAAAAAAAATCGCTAAGAATACCAAATATAATATTATTAGTACTCAATAAAAAAAAAAAAAATCTTTAACTTGGTTATTGATGTAACAGCTATGTACACAATTGATAATTTGTTTGTATTTGGATATAGTTTAGGCATTTTGTTGTTCTTTCTTTTGTTTTTTTTGAAAAATGACTTTTTCTTTTTTAAGTACAAATTGGGGAGTGTGACGATATCGATTTATATGATCGAACCAGTAACGCTGATAGTTTTATTGTGTTGGCATTGAATGATATTTCATTTTATAGTTTGAGAATACATTTTATATTCAATTTAATGATTTATTTATTTCAAAACTTTTTTATATTTATGATGGATGAAACTATATACAAAAGTATACATGAATTACAAGAAAAATCAAAAGCAAAAATTTTATATAAAAAATAGAAAATAAACCCAAGCACAAAATAAACTAGTCTATTAAGATCGAGTATGGGTCAACCATGCATACCAGCAACTCGATTTGTACAAATTGGTTCTCTCCCCAATTTGTATTAAAAAATATATATATAAATAAATAAGTTAAATGAGATTTTTGTATAAACTACATGCGGTTGCATTTAGGGAGAGTAGTAATTAATTCAATGATTTTCCATGTATTATTAGGTGAATGCCATTATCGTAATTAATTTCTCTTTTTGAGGACAGAAAAATAATTTTAATTGTTTATCTTTTAATATTTATTATCATCCAAAACTCATCAATTAAAAAGGTAGTTGATAATAAACAATATAATAGAGTTACTTGGAATAGCACTAAATTAATTCTTTATTAAATAATATATTAATTCTTTACATTGTTAAAATATTATATATTTTCAAGCACATTAAATGTGATAAAAGAATTTAAATTTATTAACTTTTTAATCATAAAAAATCTTGTCTGTTAATTTAGTTATTAGGGGATCTTTAATATTTAACATGTATTGATTTTTAAGTTGTCACTTCCAAATTCAAACACCAAAATTTTGATATTTCACCACCTTTTAAAAGCTTCATTTCCAACTAAGCCTATACAAATAAATAAATAAATAAAAGGAAAGGAAATTGCTTAATTGCAAAGCAATAATGATCTTCATGATTACTTTAATCCTTCAATTTATTTGTGTTCTTTTGTCCATATTCATAATCAATTCAAGAGGAGTTGAAACCTTTTGGGTCCCACATCTTAAAAAAAATTAAAAGGGTCAGACAAACTGTAATTTCAAATTGTAAAGTAGGCCATGATCAAAAATCATTATTTATGATCATTTGCTTGATTTTTTTTTTTTTTTTTTATGTATAGAAGAAAAATATAATAATAACAAAATTTTGAAAATATTTTGTGTACAGAGAAAAAAAACAAAAAAAAAAACTTTCACTCAATTCAATTAATAGTTTTAAATAATTTAATTGATTGTTTTTAATCAGTTTAGTTGGTAGACTTTCTTTCTCTTTGTTTCGATCTATCTTAGATTCTTCTTTGGTGGAAGAGAACATTCTTCTCGATTGAAATTTTGAGGTGCACGACTCTAATTTTGGCTTCCATCTCCTCCTCAACCTTGTCGGAACTCGAAAAATGCTCGAGGTTTCTACTACCTCGGGCTACAAAGCACTTGAGCCAGGGAAAGTCTTTCATGATTATTGGGGAAAGTCTTACATGATAAGTTGGAAGAGTCGAGGAAATCGTAAAAAAAATGCCTTTATCAACCACGTTAAAGTTTAGGGGAGGGATGACGGTCATCGTAGGCATTCTCACAATCAGGTTAACTAGGGTAGAATTGAATAATTTTAAATAAAAAAACCAAATTATAATATAAATAAATATTTTAGAAAATATGTTATAGTTATAAACTTAATAATATGTGCAATAAAAATTACCATACACAGTTAATAACCATAATAAACTACTATATGAAATAAAATACCTAAAAAAATAGTTAATAACCATGAGAATGTTTGTGGGTAATTTAAATTTGAGGAATATTTAAGCCAACTCATTATTCCAAAATTTTCAACTTAAATATATCTAGTAACAGATTACCTTCATGATTCAATACCT
>JBBMEG010000024.1:550230-585701 GCA_037832605.1 Cyclanthera cordifolia
CTCTCAATCAATTATAAAATCCGATCACCCTTAGTTATTGTCGCATGAGAAGTAATGTTGATTTACAATATTTAGTAGTAAAAGAAAAAGTTATTGAATATTTGATCATTATAAATTTGAAGTCGTAATATTTTATTTATTTAATAATCTTTTGGCCACTCAATCAACTTATAATAATTAAACATCGTTGTTAAAGGAAGGTTGCCTCCTATAATAGGTCGATGATAAAGATGGAATGCGATCAGAATTAATTCAAGGCATAAGTGATTTTTAAATTAATATGTTTTTAAATTAAAGATAGAGAGGATACATCTACCCTATTTGTCATTAATATATACTTTTAATAATAACAACAATTGCAATATAAAGAAAAAAAACAAACAATATTTGTAGATATATTCAAACTTGAACTTCCTAATTATCCAATAATTTATATTATATATATAATTTTTCATAAAATCATAGTTCCAAATTCAAGGAAAAGTAAATTTCAAAATCTTAAAATTCATACATATAAGTGAATTTAGATATATTTGAATTCGTAATGTGTTAACTGAATTAAACAATGAAAAAACTAATATGTCGCCAACTCTTTTGATGACAAGAACAATTTTAATAAACAAATGTTTGATGTGCAAGAGAAAACTATGATATTTGATTTTCTTTTTTTAATTACAAAATTTGTTTTTATTAATAAAATTAATTGTTTATTATTCATAAGGAATACTAATTAATAATAAATTATTGATTATTGATTAATTATAAATTGTTTATATTATATTCAAGTATTTAGTATTTAAATAGTAGCATTTAAAGTATAATTTAACTAACACCAAGATGAAATTGCCAATTGTAGACCTGTCTCAAAAAATATTTTTTGAATTTTATTTCATTTCATTTATAATTTAAATTAAAATCAAAATATTATGATCAATAAATGAATAAAAGAATAAAAAAATTAAGAGGATTAAATTTAATAATTGATCAAACAAAAAACCCACCATCAATTTTGCTGTATTACACTGTTCCAATTTTCATATCATTTTAATTTTGAAATTAGGTAAAGTTATTGCAACTAATTGTAAAAGTTGGGAATCAAGTTTGGATTATGGGTTTTGCCTCTTCTATAAAAACATATAATAATATTCTCATCTTAATTATATACGTAATTAGTCAAAGCGAACATAACTCAACTGACACTAGACAGGAGAGATCACTAACGAATATTGCAACCTCAAAAAGAAGCAACACTATATAAGATTTGAAACTAAAACGATTAGAAGCAACACTATATCATCAATCAATTTCTTTTAATGTCGTAATTGAGTCAGCTTACGAGTACTTCGACTATTTTTTATACACAAACGGCGTAACCTTAGTCAAATCATTCCAAACTATCATATTTCATGGAGTTGTATAGAATATTTAAAGGTTAGATAGGAACATATAACAAGAGCAAATAAACCATATGAAAGTAGTGATCAGATTTTGAAAATATAAAGGCATTACAACTACTGACCACAAAATATGAATAGACAAAATTTTCAGCCAATAGAGAAAAAGAATACAACAAATGGAAAGATACACAAAATACTAACACTCTTATTTCAATAAAAACTGTTGAGGGATTTATATATATGTACCTATTGTTCAAGAGCCATCCATTCTAGTTCAAGATCTAGTTCTCCTGATTCCACATTCTGAAGCTTGAGTGACATCTCTTGCTTCACCTTCCCATCCACGATATTAACGGTGCTATCGTTTATGAGGGCGTTATCGTGCGATTTCAGCCATTTTCCGATTTGCATGTTTGAAAACATACCAGCATCACCGAATGCCATTGCTGATGTTATCAAGGGCTGGAGATCGATTTCTGCTTCTCCCATTATGTCGTCTGCTGAAAATGTGTCGTAGTCGTATACTTGCTGCAATGTCGTGACAAATAGAGTAATCGTCAATAACCATAGCCGTAGATTTCAAAAAAGTCTTCTAGAATGGTAGTTGAGCTAATCAATGGAAAACAAACGTGTGTCTTTATATTAGGTATGGGTGAAAGGAAAAACTGATAACCGAAAAAAACTGGTCTAATGGATCGGTTCGATTTTTTAAACAATATTGGTCATTTGGTTTGATATTTTAGAAAACCGAAATATATTTGTTTGGTTTTGGTTGTTGATGGGAAAACCAACAAAAAATCGAATCAAATCGAACCGAATATCTAAATCTTAAGAAAAAAGTATATTGATATTTTAAATTTGATGAAAGAACGAAATTAAATATGAAAGATGAAGTAACTGCATTGTAATTATAGTTTATTTATGAAAAGTATTGTTTTTGGTGGGTAAAATAAAAATATTTAGAATCAAATTAAAATTAAAATTAAAATCGAGACCAAAAAAAAAGAAAAATAAACCAAGATTGCAATGAAATCAAAATAAAAAACAGAACGAAACCGAACGAAAACAAACCAATGGTTTATTTTTGTTTATTGGACATATGTTTGGTCCCAATTATTAAAAAACAAAGGAAATTGATTTGATTGTTGGTTTGGCACAAAACCAATGTTTAAAAAAGCACTAAGGTGTAATGACCTTATAGAGGCTGAGGCGCACCAAAAAGTGCATGTTTTTTTACGTAAGACGCACTATATAAAAAACCATTAAAAAAAAATTATATATATATATACACACGCGCACAATCAAAACGCTCTCATGGAAGAAAATGAAGTTTTTAACCACGAATAAAATAAAACACACATAAGTTTCAACTATTAACCTTAATTTCATGGAAAGAAATAAAGTTTCACTAACAATAATATATAAAATACACATAATTCACCAATAAATTTCATTTTCATGAAAAGGAACAAAGTTTTAATCAAGAACAAAATATAAAATACATAAAATTAAACTAATAACTTTCATTTTCATGGAAAAAAATATATGAAGTTTTAGTTAAGAATAATATACAAAATATACATAAGTGATTCAAAATATTTCAATACCTTAAAAAACTTATCACGTACTTCGAATATATGTACAACCAAAGCTTGTAGGGAGACAAAACACAAAAATTGTAGGTAAAAGAGTAGAAAAAACGAAAAAACACAAAAGTCCACAAGGCGCACGCCTAGGCACCTTAGGAGTGTGCAGCGCCTGAGTGGGCTTTTTAAAATAGTGCACAAAACCAAAAAATATCGAACCAAAATCACTCATAATTATTAGGATTAGTATGCAAATATTAAAAGTGGAGATCATGTAGAAAAAGTTTTAGAAAGACTTACCAATTTTAAGGATCCAAAACATTGAGGTATAGATAGCATCAGTTCCTCATTCCACACAGGATTCAAATTGCTCCTTACTATACTTGTCTGAACAGTCTAAAAGATAAAAAAACATCATCAAAACAAACAAATAAAGCAATGCAACACGAAGAGCTTGTTCGAAGGAAAAGTTTGAGAGTAAACTACTAACTTGTTGTCCGAGAGTCAATATTACATAAGGATCGCTCGACATCATATCTCTGATAGCTAAGTTTGTCCCTTTAATCACTTTGACCTTCAATACTCCAGAAAGCTCTACCATATCTTTCTGCAATTGCTTTAAATTTCAGAGATAGCAGAGTTTAACACGAAATTGGAAAGCTATATTGTAGGCTGGATAATATTCACTCATTAGTCAAAAATAATCATTTACACTTCCAGACGAGGAAGTAGGGAGTTCAAGAAACCCGACAATCCGAAGTACCCGACCAACCCAATCCAATTTGACGAGATGAGTAGGATTGCTCTAACACATAGGGTTAGACGAGTTAGGTGGGTTCACCAACCCAATGAAAATTCTCCTTACCCAACCCAACCTAACTCATGACACAGCTAGAAGGTATTTACAATATGCCAGGAAAATGTTCGGATGTAGGGTGTATATATGTTTCCTCTAAACTAAATTTTACGAAGAGACTTGAAATATTAACGGAGAAAAGGTATAGCAAGGGCTCACTGATTTTTGTGCAGAATTTGAACGAAAACTGTTCATGATCTTTGTAGCAAAGCTTGCTTGGATATTGCTTTTGTCAGAGTTGGATGATAAAATTCTCAAGCTAGGTTTCAGAAATTCTTGAAGTTCATATTTAGACCTGTAAAATTGTTATAGAGACCATGAAATTCTTGGCAGTAACCATTAATTGAATCATTAATAGATCATGTCTAGGGAGGAGATGAATAAGAACAACATTCCCTCAACATTGTTACATTTCACAATTAATAAATCATAGCTAACCGAATAAATTTAGAGCGTTGTTCATGGGTGGCATCTGGCCCAGGTTTTGAATAATCCTCAGGAATAAAGGCTTCATAAATTGAATTTGCAGAAGAATTTCCTCCAACTTCTATCATGGCATCAATATCCTCATCACTCCATTCATCCAACGTCACCGACAACACCTGATCCAAATCAGTAGCCATGTCAGAAAAACCTATACTTTTTAGACTAGAGACAAATATATGTACACTATTTGTTAATAGAAATTAATCAATAGTCACGACAGTCTGTTTTGTGAGAATAGTCGAAATGTGTGTAAGTTGGTCTGGACACCCACAAATATCAAAAAGATAAAACATAAAAAACCACGATGATAACAATATTCAGCTTCACTGTATATGAAGTGAATCCTTCCACATAATTTATGGGATCAACAGCCATTTTTTCACCTTTGATATATGTGTACCAAGGCTCCTGTGAACCCCACAACATTTCAAGCATATAAAAACTCCAATATTTGCTGACCTGCAAAAAGCATCCTCCTGAATGTTATTAAGTTATACAAGAAAGGGGCATGATTTGCAGAAACTAAGATGTAATCAAGATCTTAATCCAATTCAATAATTTGTGTGCAATGTAATAATTATGGTTTCTATACATCTTCACAAGTAATTTATTGCTCACGCACCTCTTAGAGGTGTGATACAATTTGCTTAGCTTTCGAATCAGAATACTACTCAGTTTACTCGTAGTTTGCTATTCGTAGTGGTTGATAAGCTTAGCTTCATCCCTTCTTGTCTTGTTAGATTGATTATCTATTTACATTTCATCTTGGTTTTTTTTTTTTCTATCCCTCTTGTTTTGAGGTTCTTTCTTTTGTTTTTTCCTCCTTGTAATTGTATCTAAAGTTTTGCTTCTCTCCATTTTATTAATGAAAGTTCGTCTCTTATTTTAGAAAAGCAGGGTATAACTTTTTCGTGCTATTTAGCAAATAATTGAACAAAACTTACGCCCAGCTAGGATTTAAAGCTCGACAATCTGCACAAAAACGATTCTCCTTTTGAAGCAATAGGTCCTTTAATCTTCTTTTGCCTGAAAATTACATGAAAAGACATAATATTAGTTTTTAAGCCACCAGAAGCACAATTTATGCATGTGCAGAATATAGTTTGATTGGTTAATATATAATTTGATTATCCAATTTCAGTGAGGATAGCACCTGAGCCAGGTCTTCCAAGTTCCGTTGCACGATTACTCATTGCTCCACCAACAATCGAAGATCATCCAATAAATTCTTTGGTTCCACAAGCTGCTAATGAAGGAAACATAAATTACAAGACAGAAAAAACGTCTGAAAATCAAATCCCCTTAGCATCCAAGCATTCAATATGATCAATACTTGAAAATACAACCAAACTCAAAAATTCCCAATCCAAATCAATCGCAAACAAGAAAAGGGTTTCTGAATAATCTATCGAAGCATCCAAACAACCAATCAGAACGCCCAAAATATACAAAACCAAAAACAACAACAACAACAACAAAAAAAGCTCAATCAATGAACATCAATACCCCAAATAAACGCGATTGGTAAAGACCCAGAAAAGAAAAAGGAGAAATTAAACATATTCGAAAGTGCAGATATAGAATTTCCCAATGATTGAAAACATGCAATAAACAAAAGATCCGAGGAGAAACAATCACAAATACCTGATGAGATCTTGTTCTTGAAGATGAAAAAATTTTCAATCTACGATCCCGTAATGATGTGGGCGATTGAAATTTGCAGAACTCTTCTCTTCCACCCTCTTTTTTTTTGGGGTGGAAGAAAGGGGCGGTTTGTAACTTGAGAGAGAAATGGAATGGATATGAATAATTCTGTTTTTTTCTTTTTTTTAATTATTTCTTTTTTATTTTGAATTTTTATAAATTTAAATGAAAAATAAAGTATGAATTATTCAAATTTGGTGGTCAAGCCCTCATTATTTGAAAGCCACGTTGCTTCCTGGCATTGTTTTTAACGACTAACTGTCATATTTGTTTTATTCAATTTACCCTTATGTTTTTTTTTCCTTTGTACAAATATTATTAATAACTGTTTATTTTGAGTGTTTATGAAGATTTTATAAACAACCTTTTATAATCAGTACTTAAAAATCATTGACATAATAGTTGTTATTATACTCACTAAACTGGTTAAAATTTTTTTTTTTTAGATAGCTATTTTATACAATACCCGGTGAATAGGGCTCCAGTGGAGCACACCTCTCAAGCCCAAGTCTTCCACCAACTGCGCCACCCCCTTTGGGACAAACTGGTTAAAATTTTAATATAATGGTGATAAATTATTTTTACTTTTAACGTGTTTTTTTTAATATATATAAATATAATGTAAACGGAAGAAGATATATAAGAATTAAAATTGTGAATTATTGAATTGACGTAGATAAAAATGTTTAATTTTGAATTATATAAAGTGATTGATATGCTTGAATAATGAAAAAAAAAATACTAGTTCTTAAGATTTAAGAACTTAATTGATAATTATCGTATTAAAAAAAGAATTTAATTGATAATAGTTTATTCATAATTTTGAGATCAATTGAAATTATAAACAAGATATTTGGGAAAAATAAAATAAAATAATAATATTAAATAATGAATTTTACTTTTAATGTTCAAAGTTTTAAATCCACAAACAAAGACAATTCAAAATAAAATCAAAGACATGACAGAATCAAACTCGCTAATGAAAACTAACATCAAAAGGTTGGAAGATTCATCTCATCTCCATTCTCCTGAAAGTCAAATAATATTAAATAACATTTAATTCATCCTTTCTAAAAAAGAGAAAAATTTGATGTGAACCTACGAGGCAATAATACCAGTAGTCCCCGAAAGGTGCCTAAGTAGTTGAAGGTTTGAATTTTGAAAGTGTGCTCTTTCAAGATTCCAGGTTCTAGACATATATATGACATTAATTTATAGACACCTTTCGTGTCTTCATTCCTTCGGCGTCTCTAGATGTCTGGCCCAGAGACAGACGTGGTTACCGTTGAGATACAGTTGAGCAAAGTTTCGATTTTCCAATTCCAAAAAATAATAATAATAATACCTGCTGGCTATCCATGAAGAACAATGATCTAATATCCACATGGTTTGATCTAGTCTTCAACAAGACTTTTCCAACAAACCAACAGATCATATCAGGTACATGGTAGAATGCTGTATTATGTTCTGATAACTGTGAACTAAAACTTCGCCACACTACAACATATCCGTGCCCGCTTCAAGACTTAGAGCTCGAAAGACCACATGAGAATTTACAATTATGGTCATTCGTGAATTTCAAACTTAAAACCTCCAAGGGCTCCTTTGAGGATGCGGTACACATCAAAAGGCATATATTAAACACATAATGGTTGCAGACAAGATGGATTATAAAATGAAGCTTATTACATTTTCAAGCATCAATACTCAAATTATCACAGATAAAGGTGCAGAATAAATTCCTTAGTCTATGCAATCAAGGAAAAAAAAATATCAACACTCCTGTAGTTCAATAGTGGCGAGGGGGATATCGGCACCATTAGCAACCTTATTCCACGTCGTAACCTACAAAATCGAAAGACGAGCAATGAAAAATGGTAATACAGAACAAGAGATGCGGCGCTACTTCTTTTGAAACAGCCATCAATGCAGCTTCACTCAGTAAACTTCAACATGCCACTGTTTGTTCTTTTTAAGTTGTGAAAGCTTCTCTTCCCATTTCTCCCCTCTCTGCTCTGCAACCTTTTTCAGAGTGTCCTGAATTCCAGGCATCATCCCCTTCAGTCCACAGAAGTAGATGTGAGCCCCACCATCCAAGAGTTTAAAGATTTCGTCGCTGTACTCTTCGATCTTGTCTTGGACATACATTTTGCCTCCATTTTTGTTCTTTTGCTCCCTGCTAAGCGCTCGATCAAAGCGGAAGTTATCTGGATAGTCCTTCAGATACTTGCTGAATTCATCGTCATATAATAGACTATCAGTGTTGGCCACTCCGAGAAACAACCAAGCAAGGCCACCGAATTTGAATGTCGGTACAGACTCCATGAACATTCTACGAAGATAACCTCTAAATGGCGCAACACCAGTGCCAGTAGCAATCATTATGTGCGTGGCATTTGGGTCGTCTTCGGGAAGAAGCATTATCTTGCCGGAAGGGCCTGGAAAAACCAAGGCTAGTCTTTTACTAACAGCTAGATAAAGGATTGGTAAGACAGTTTATAATCAAATCAACACACTATCTGAGGAAAGCACAGAAACAAATGATTTGCACACACTTACATACTCGTGTTTGTTATTCCCTGGCTTTCTTCGCTTACTCTTCATCAGTGATTTTTTTTTTTTTTAATTCAACATTATCTTTAATGGGAGGATTCGAACTGTAACTTCTTGAAATCAAAATATAAAACATCATACCAGTTGAGCTCAACTCTTTGTTGTCCATCAATTTTAAATATTATACACGTGAAAGACAATTAATAAATAAAGATTTTTTGTACTATGTTGAAATGAACAAAACATTGATCTATATTTTTTTAACAAAATTGAATCATGACATGTATTTTTTATATATTAAGTTGATCTAAACACTTGACTGAAATCAATTGCTGACCATTAAGATGTACTAGTTTGTATTGGTACTGGGGCTAAGAAAAAATAAATAGCTCACAAAAATAGCTTATTTTCTGGACCATATGCCTGGTTACCTGTGATCTGAATTTTATCACCAGGCTTTGAGTTGCACAAAAAATTGCTGCAAATTCCGTTCTTCGAAGGATCCTCCTTTCCAGTTTCAGTGTCGTAATAAACAGCACGGCGAACACATAAACTAGCAGTCTTCCCATCAAAAGAATCACCATACCTAGTTGATGCAATTGAGTAAAGGCGAACATTGTGCGGATTCCCAGGTTTCTTAGGGTTTTCACCCTGTGAACAAGAGAGGAGATGTTAAATTATATCTGAATCTTATCGAAAAAATGTCCACAAATAAAGACATGCCAATGGTCACAGTAAAAGGCAAATGTACTGTATTAATTTTAGCAATCAGAAAGACAGAATGCCTAGTGTGGTAAGTTTCTCAAAAGCTAAAACCCACGCATTATGTATCAAAAACTTCTATTCATGATTAAAAAAACTTAAATCGAAATAAAACCTATATCTCAAAATACCAATACGAAAGTTCTATAAAATGCATGAGCATCAAACATCTTCGCACGAGAAACTATAATCTAAACTCGATGCAGTTGAAGGGGAATGAAATGGCCAAGTTATAAGTTACTTACCGGAGGAATAACACCGTAGCTCTGTCCTTCCCAATAGGGAACATTGCCGCCATGATCAATTACAATGTGACAAGTCTCTCCAGGTGCTTGCGGACCAACAAGTCTATCAACCGAAACAATAGTTGCGGTGTAAGGATCTTTTGGTTTGTATAAATTCAATGGAGGCTCTTCGGCATCTTCAAGGTTTAAAGGTTCAACAGAAACCTTTGGTGCAGATGCTTGTTGCACTGACATGCATATTGTTTTCCAACCTCTCGCCTGAGTGCCCCTTAGACTCAAGTTCGGGGCTGAGACAGGTGACCATGACTTATCACGGAAGTTTAGGCTGTTTATCTGCCACAATGTCGGTGAAAGATCTGGTGAGATTTATAACACATTACAATGAGAGTAAAATTGAGCTGTGTACTTGATAAACGCAAGAAACAACACAGTGAACAACCGTTTTTTACTTCCTCTAATTATTCTATTATTATTTCAAACAAACTTGCATGCCTATTCTTTCAAGTTTCAAGTACTCTGAGCCTCCCCTGTGTTTCATTACAATAAAATTAGCACAAGGAGCTAATAACGGCACTACCAGGCTATTTGTTTGAGTGTTTTATAGAGCTATTAAAAACAAGCTTTTATAATCACTCTTTAAACACCTCATACAAACGAGTTATTACTACAATTTCTTCTTTAAAACCATTCAAAATAGTCCCTCATTTCTAAACACTCAAAATAATCACTCCACAATTATTCATCCAAACACCTCCATATAAAGTCCCTCTAAAGACCCTCCTCGATGATATACATGATGCAGTTACGATGCATTCCATTTTCCAAATAGCTCAGATTATACATGTGTTAATTAACATAATTAAATGTGTCCCAATCGGCAATTTAACACAATTCAACATGTCTTGTCCTAAATTGAATTCTTCAAACCACTAACGATCATCGAAAAAACGGTGAAAAAGCAAGTCTGAAGTACAGAGGAATTGATCAGATGACAATTCATAAAACATTGGAAGGTTGAAGCAATTAGAACCTTCAAGAAGAGAGGGAGACAAAATCATCCATCCAACAACCACATGTACACAATCACTATTGGCAATTTACCCAACCAAACTTCAATAAACAAAAATTTCATAGAATCCACATGATTGTGATCTTGCAGGTTTGGAGGTACTTCCATTTCTTTGTTGCTATCAATTATACTGACCTATAACTTTACCCTCAACAGCTAATTCCAATGATTTGTTCTTCATTAGTATTTGCATGTAAAATAGAGAAAATAAGCCAGAATTTAGAACCTTAAACACTGATCTCTTGACAGACAAATCACTTCCAACTGGAACAGCAACGGCAACCTACAAGAACACCACACCAAAAATTTAGATACACTACCAAAGAAAAACAGCCCCATGCGACCTTTTACACAGATAACAACAAAATAACAATAAACCCTAAACCCCACAAAACTTATTCACCAAAGAACAACCCCCACATAGCTCTAATGAAAGGAAATTTCAAGAATCAATCCAAAACCCACAAAAGTAAAAGCAAAATTGAATAAAACCCATAAGATTCAGCACCATTTCATAAGATTTAAACGCATGCAATCAGAAGGATGAAGAAGAGATACTGTAAATCGACCTGGGAAAATGTCGAGTGCGCCATTTCCGAGTTGCAGAGGCTGTAAATCTGGAAGAAAACAATGGCAGAAGCGTTGAAAATGGGTACGTACTTATAGGAAATGCAAGATTATACCCAGAAGAAATTCAAGATCGAATTCGCGTCTTGTTGTGACCCTTTGGAGACTGGCAAGGGACGTGGTTTTGGCTGTGCTCGAATTCTTGACATTTTTTTTCCCCAATTCACGTGATCGTTCGGCTAATCAGCGGCTCGAGCCTAATTCCAAGTTGATTAGCTGTGGATTAAATAACATTAGTGTTCTTTTAGTTAAAACTGAGTTGGTCATTACCTAATTTAGTAAAGCTAGTTGTTTTATATATATATATATATATATATATATGTATGTATGTATGTATATATGTATGTATATATATATGTATGTATGTATGTATATATGTATGTATGTATGTATGTATGTATGTATGTATGTATGTATGTATGTATGTATGTATGTATGTATGTATGTATGTATATTTATTTATACAAATTAAGGGAGAAGTACTATAAACCCTACGTGAATGACATTACAGTTCTTTATGTTATGGGCTCGTATGACTCCTCGTCATTTTGACGTTAAAGCATGCCACATCAAATATATGTCAGAATGTACTATAGGGGCGTAGGACTCTTGAAACTTTCCTCCTACTAAGCTATTATATAATGAATGCAAGTTAGTTGTTGTGTTCCTTATTACATATCGTCATATAACATTGAAAGACAAAATGTATTTCAAAACTTTTTTTTCTCTCTCTTTCAAAAATCTTTTCACGAGGCCCGCGATAGAGGTTTAATCTATTGTGCCACCTGCTATGCGATTTTTGTTTGGCTGACTCACAATCACTAATTTGCAACGACAACAAAGCTGGATCGTGACATTATGCTCACTTTTGCCACAAAAATATCCTTATTGTTTGAAACAATAAAGTAAAAAAAAATATAAATAGTAAGATATTCTTTTACTGATCTTGTTTGTGGAGAATGATTGCTGGTAAATTATCGTTGTACGTGTTTATAATACATGTACCTACATGACATTCTAAAATTTATCACTGCACATATCTACGAGTAATAATTTAGAAGATCAACGCATTGGAAAGTAAGGATAACTCTTAACAAAATATAAAATAGGTGCACTATATAAAATAGGTGGACTGCTCCTCGTCACCAATTAATTTTGAGAGGGATGTCGATACTATCTATTTGGTATTCGAGCTTGTTACACTCAAACGAAAAATTGGTCCAATATAATTAAAATTGAGAATAGATTTAAGATCAATGAACCATCTATATATTTGGTATTTGACTCAATTTTTTAAGTTTTTTTTTCATCGAAGTCTCCGCGATTTTTTTGTAACTATAAGTATTTTTAGGCATTTGAAACACATTGGTTCGACTCTTAAATCCAAATAGATAGATGGTTCATTAATCTTAAATTAAAATTGTTGGTTCGATTTGAGAAGATATTGAAGACAGGTCGACGGGAGTTGAAAATTATTAAAAAGTCTGAGCATGCATTTTAAAACTAATTGACTATCGGAAGAGTAGCTCACCTTATCTTTTATATATATATATATATATATTTTTTTTTTTGTTCATGTTTTTTTTTTTATTATTCTTTTATTTTATTGGACAATTTTACTGGCAGCCGTAGGGAAATATACCCGACCATGGGGTCTACCAGCAGGCGATCTCATCCACTCAATAAGTGGACCCCGCTAAGTTCCCGGTCTAAATTCGCCACCTCATCATCTCGGTCACCACTTTCTCTCTGCCCGCACTGCCCGCCCCATTCTCATCGCCGCTCAGACACGCGGCAAAAAAAGAAAAATAAAAACAAAAATGGTGTAAATTGGATTCTGAGCTGCCGCTGTCCCCTCTCATCAAAACTAAGAACTCAAGAAGAAGAACAGAAGACCAAAAAATCTCAGTCTTCAATTGCAGAAAGAAGAATAACGAATTAGGGTCTGAGAATCTGACATACCACTTTCGAGAATTCCAGCTCTTCAGGTGAAGTTCCCAATCGAAACCCTACTTTTTCCCTTCTCTTTTCAATCGCTTCTTTGTTCATCAATTTACGAAACCTGGAAGTTGATTTGTCAATTTTCGTTTCCCTCTTTTCCAATTCTTTGATGGTTTTTTTTATTCCTTTTGAGTTTTTTTACCTGTTCATGGGGATAGTTGGAAATAAAAATTGACGGGAAATTGGTGTAGAACGCTTTGATTTGGTGAATCGTTAGTGGGTTTTTTTTTTCGTTTCTTTTCTTTTTTGCAATTGAATGATTGTCTGTTTCTGTTAGTTATCAGATTATGATAGTACGTGATGAAGGGATTGTTCCTCTGTTTAGTGCTTATATCTGTATCCTGTTTTGCTGGGTGTACTTACTTAGAAAACAGAAGTTATTGGAGTACTGAGATGACTTTGAAATGTTTGGCAAAATGGGTACAAAATGCATTAACATGTTATGTACGGAAACTTCATCTCATTGGTATGTGCTTACCTTGTCAACCACTCAAGGACTGAAAATAATTTTAGCTTGTGGCTGCTTGATATTTACCGATCATTAGATTGATCTCTATTAGAAAGTGTGAGCATCAATCTCAAAACTAATTGGCTACAAGGGGAACAACTCACTCTATCTTTAAATGTGTCGAAGAATCATCACCTTTCCAATGTGGGATAAGTGTCACAAGGTGAGTATATCCAACATGCTCCCTCAATATGGCGTCATATTTGCGAAAGCCATCTTCGACTACATCCGAATTTGTGGACCGAAATACCCGATTTGGCTCACTCGCTTGGGTCGGATCCAACTCTTTGGGAACATGAAATGCCCGCTTAAGTATTTTGCCCGCTTGGTTGGGGTCCTCGGAATTCGAGGGTCTAATAACCTGGAATTCTGATACCATATTAGAAAGTGTCACACATGATTGCAAGTTTTATTTTGATTTGTAGGGTTCTTCTTTTAGCGAATCAGCATCACTTTTAGAATTTCCCATCCTACTGTCTTTAGATGCATTTTTGTAAATTATTTGTTAATTATTTTGTTTCATGTATGTGTACATATGTATATGCTATACAGAACCTTGGGTTGTCTTCTTGGTCGAACGGACAAACTACTACCTAGATGGCCTGCAAGGTCATTTAATTAACACCCAATTATTTCACAGATTTAGTTTTTTAATATGAAGGTGGTTTTTTACTAAAGAAATATGAAAGTATTTTTCTAATTGAGGGTTGACATTTGAGATTAGTTTAAATGCACATAAGTTGGCTCGTACCATAATTAGAGATAAAAATTGATATAATGAAAATCCCTTTCACCAATTATGGGCATGTGGACCAACTAATGTGCATCTTTACTAATTTCACCAATCGACCTGGATGATGATAGTTCGAGTTTTCTTATGGAATCTCTAGTTAGAAAGAAATGGAAGAAATTGCTGGGATGTTTTTCAACTTTGATAATTTGTGTTTATTTGTGATGTAAGCATATTTATCCTTTAAATCGTTGTGGTTTATTTTTTGTTTACTTCCATTGGAAATCTTTTATGTAAATTGTGTAATCACTTTAGGTGCGAAGTTGTCCCGCGAGATTAGTTGAGGTGCATACACCCGGACACTCACGATTATAAGAATAAAATAAATCAATGAGTTCTTGAGAATGTTACTTAAGCTCTGATATTCCAAGTTTCTTTTGGATATGGGTGTAGCTGTCCAATTATTCTGGCATTAACTAGGGCTTCTCTTGTATATGCATTATTTGTTGGAGTTAGTTTCAAAGCAAAATACTTGGTCCTTATCATATTATTCCTTGCACCAGTGTCATTAAGCTGACAAGTTTGTTGGCTTCGATTTTAGGTTTCACGTGGTGCGCTACAAGTCTACAACCCAATGACTTCTTCTGTCCACGACTATTCCGGTAACTTGATCAAACTCGTGTTCCTATGTTACGATGTTTATTTTTATATTACAGCTACATTTAAGTGTATGGTGTTTTAAATAATTTTCTGTGAAAGAGAGAGAACATTGATACAATCGATGTACGAGCATTTGAAAAGGATTAAGACGCCTTCCCCCACGCATAGCTCTATCAGGAGTTGCATTTAGCGAACACACGAAGGATTAAGAAGACTTGCTATGGTTGCTTGCATTAATTATTTGCCATATAGCATTAGCCTCTAAAGCGTTCTTTAGAGACATGCCATGGTCTCCATATGTTAGCTCCACTTTTCTATATGATAATATTATTTCTTTTCTTACATTCTTAATACTATTTCTCTATGTGCCGGTTATTTGAAGTTGCATTTAATAGCCACTTCTGCGGCTTAATATAGTTTACTAGGCTCGAATCATTGCTTTGTGATATTACATTAGTCTTTTTACACCAACTGGTCGTAGATCAATATTGCTTTTGAAACTGGTTGTTTAGATAATGGTGAGGCTGATGAGCGGCAGAAGTACGCTGAATCTCAGAATCATTCTTCATCAGTCATTAATGGACTAAATCAGCCCAGCGTCACAACCCCAAATCAGTATTTAACACCTCCACAAGTTGGAGCAGCACATGCTTTGGTACTCTATTCAAACTACTCTCTCTCTCTTTTTAATCCCTTTGTGAAAATTGGTTTGTAAATTCTCTGATAAAGGACTTATTTAATTATTTAATTTGGTTATTTATTTATATTTTCCAAAAAAGAACATTCTTTTGTAGATACAATAAACAAACAGTTACAACTACAAGTTGGTTGTACAAACGAAAGTAACAGAGAAAATCTTCAACTCTTCGAGTTCCAGGATAATAGGATATACAAAAGATATGGATTACCATATCAACAATAAATTTATTTTTTCATTTCTACAGTACTGTTTTCTTTAATGAAACTGTATTACCTTTTTTGGCCAAATGAAACATAGCAATTCATACAGTATAATTCACTATCACTAACTAGTTATATGAGTTGGCTAGTTGATAAAATTATGTTTTTTCCTTCAGCGACAGCGACCTTTCATTTACTCTAATATGAGCATAATCTGACACGTTTAGTCATAATTTGTTGAATCATGTTAAATCATCGATCAACCCAAAAGTTCGAGTTGATGGGTTAAGGTAAACTCAATTATGTGTATATCAACCAACACCCACTTGTGGATCTGAAAATTTGAGAATGCCCATCTAGTAGAACTTAATATTAATTGGTGATGAAGCGACTCGAAAAGGGTTTTAGTACATGACTTCTTATTCTGATACTATGTTTAATCATGTTAAATCAACAACTAATTCAAAAACTTAAGGCGATGGGTTGAAGTAAAGTTAATTATATCAGGCAACACCTTTCATTTTTTGTCTCCATTCATGAGAAATAAAAGCAGGTGGGATTAAGATTTTCTTTAACCATGATATATTAGGACTGTAGCTGATTTTAATTGGACAATTCCAGTTATGATAGTGTTTTTTCGAAGTAGTCGTTTCCTTTTACTAGACAGTTTCCTAGATAAATATTCTATTTTTTAGTTTTAATAATTCGTCGTCACTGCACTTTTTAAAGCTATTTGACTAATTTGGATTCCTGAAACTTCTTTGCTGAAGGCACCCCCTGCTTATCCATATCCAGATCCTTATTACCGAAGCATCTTTTCTCCTTATGATACTCAACCGTATCCTCCACAGTCCTATGGTGGGCAACCTATGGTAAGTCGTTTGTCCTTTTTCAATAATGTTGATAAATTTGGCCATCATTTCCATAGATTTAATTTCTTTTGTATCTATTTCATATATCGATGAAATGGTTTTCTTGCTATTCTATACAAAAACATTTTCCATAAAAATGTCAAGATGAGTTTATTGGTGAGAATTGATAGATTCAGTAACTTTTCCACTCCTTTTGAGAGTGTTGAAATTTACCATTTGTTAAAAAATTTGGTAACTTAGTTAAAAAAACGAAAATTGCTGGTAATTCTCTAAACATGGTTCCAGAAAACCATACTCTAGGCTCAACTAAGGTGCCCATTCTTTTGTCTTTGAAGTTTACGGTGGCAAGGAAAACTAATAACTAACGGAAAATTGCAGTTTTAATTTTTAAGTTACAGCAGAAAAGTAAAACAATGACGCTCCTCCCCCTCAAATCAAATGGTAGAAGCAACATCCTGGTTGGTTATTTCATTCAAGTTTGGAGGACTGGACGATTCTGTAGACGTAACTATACAAGGATCATGGCTTTGTTGAACCATAAAAATGAACAGAATTTATGAATTTTACCATTAACACGAAGGAAGCTTAATTTATCAGATTGTTCTCTCAATATCATTTATTACTTAATGTTCATGATACAATTTTTTGTTCAATCATTTCTAGTCGTTATTTGATTCACTGTTTATTGTTCATTTCAGGTCCATCTTCAACTAATGGGAATTCAGCAAGCTGGGGTTCCTTTGCCAACAGATGAAGTTGAGGAGCCTGTTTTTGTGAATGCTAAACAGTATCATGGCATTTTACGTCGTCGCCAGTCCCGTGCAAAAGCTGAATCAGAAAATAAAGCTCTGAAGTCTAGAAAGGTATGCAAGCACAGTTACCATCTCATTGTGAATGCTGGGTTTGCATAATTGTGTTAAGCCTCCCATTGTAAATACAAGAAAAGAAGGGGCAAAAATGGTATGGGTAGGTTCTAGATTCTAGTTAGTTCTAAGGGAGAGATCATTCTATTGCTTTTGTTAGCATCATACTTGGTGGTGGCTGTTGTGGTAGTCCTCCATTTCCTTAAATGGTGGCAGAACCTATCTAATTGCTTGTCTTTGGGTGGTGGGGTGGAGCTATTAGGGGTGAAAGGAATAACCGATAATCGACGAAATCGAACCAAACCAAACCGATCCAATGAATCGGTTCTGTTTTATAAAATAATATTGGATTATTCGGTTTGATATTTTAGAAAGCCGAAATATATTAGTTCAGTTTCGATTCTTGATGGAATAACCAACAAAAATCTAACTGAACAGAATTTATAAATACTAAGATAAATAAAAACTCATTGGTATTTGAATTTGATGAAAGAACAAATTTAAATCTGAGATATAAAGTAAAATCATTGTACCTATTGTGATATTTATGAAAAATGTTGTCTTTGGTTAATAAAATAAAAATCTTTAGAATCAAATTAAAAATAAGAGAATGAAATTGAAAAATAAATTTAGTTCTTATTGAAATCAAAACACAAAACCGAACCAAACCAAACAATAACCGTACCAATGGTTTTGACATTTATTGGACATCGATTTGGATCCAATTTTAAGAAAACCGAGAATATATATTCAGTTGTCGGTTTGACACAAAACCGACTAAAGCGGAACCGAAATCAGCGTTAAAAGCTATATGCTTTTTTGATTAGCTTTCCTTTCACATTCTTTCTTTAGTTGTTTTTAACTGCTTAGCTTATACATATATTGTGCAGCCATACTTGCATGAATCTCGACATTTGCATGCATTGAGGAGAGCTAGGGGTTGTGGTGGGCGGTTTCTCAAATCGAATAAAAATGGGAATCAACAACATGAAGTGGCATCAGGTGATGAATCACAGCTCAATATAAATCTGAATTCTAATAGAAGTGATCTAGCTTCTTCAGATAACTGATGCCTGAGGCATTGTTGGTGAATGGAGAACTTTGTAAGGAAATTGAAGTCCCAATTCCAGCTTCAGTGGTTTTAGTATTACTTCATCCTTAGTCTATACTAGCAGCAGCATTTTAGCATATAGGTTTTAGTAGTTACAATTACTTAGGGAGGATTCTGAGTGTAGCAAGCAAAAGTATGCAAAATTTAATACTATCGTAAATACTGAAAGTAAGCTAGCTGATTGTTCTGGTTTGAATGGTGTGGTTGCATTAGGTTTGCAAATATTAGATTCACTGTTTTGTAGTATTAGTTGGTAATTACGATGCTCTCCATCTAAAAAATAAGTCAAGTGGTTAAATTGAAATGATAGACTTCTTACTGTAGCATATTGGTTCGAGCTGTATTTTCTTATTTTATTTTATTTCTTTTCTTTTTGTTTTTAAATGACTGTATAAGGCTATCTTTTGCTGAGAAAAAAAAGGTAAACTCTTTTTCCTTTGCCATTTAGTTGCAATGATCCCCAAGAGCATATAAGCTGAAAAAACAACAAATTTATCCCTAAGAGCAGTTGTCCACTTAAGTTCTCCGGTTTTGAAGCATAATCTTCGATATTATTGCTGTAACAGATCGGAAGAGTATTCATTAAAGCTGATGTCCCTGATACTTTTTTGTGAAGCATTTTATTAAGGTAGAGAAAGGAGATGTCCCAACGGTGCAGTGGTTGAAGTCTTGTGTTTTGAAGGTGTGCTTCCTCAAGGTCTCAAGTTCGAGACCCACCCGTGACATTAATTTGTAGACAATCTCGTGTTTTCATTTATTTGATGTCTTTCGATACGTAGCCTAGGGACGTGCATCGTTACTGTGGGTATAGTGGAGCGAAACTTCGATTTTCCGGATACAAAAAAAGAAAAAAAAAGTTTGAGAAAGGAGTTGGAGGCAAGCTTTTTTTTCCTCAAGGAAACAAAAGATGAAAGCTGGTTCAAACAAAAGGAGTATTACAATGGTAGTGTTTGGTCTTCGTTTTAGGAAGTAAGGGAGTGTGGGCTAGTTCATACTGCAACTGGATATCAGTCTTCAAAATTGCAGCAGAAAAACAGAACCTTCTACAGCTGGAAATTTTGAACCTGTAAAGAACATGACAGTGAATTACTACACTAGACAGTTCAACTGTTCTCATAACTTTCCAACATCTTTTGTTTATTGAACACTGCAGGAAACTACCTGAACATCTTTTGTGACTGGTGTGTTGACTTAGTTCTTATCTTTCTATATTTTTCATGTATTATTTCCTATTTTCTGTACTTTTTCCAACTAACTTCTATTATTGAGTTTAAGTTGCTTCTGCCATGTATTGTTCACTTGAGCTAGGCATCTTTAAGAGAGCTTCCCATTCTTTAATTGCATGAAAACTTAGATATCATTTCCATGAAGTACTCTATGTAGTATATTGTTGAATTATGTAAATCATCAATCAACCTAAAACTTTAAGTTGATAGGTTTGCGTAAATTTAATTATATCAACTAACACTCTCCTTCACTTGTAGACTTAAAAATTTAGAAATGTTTTTCAAGTGAAATTAATTTAAATGGGGAGGAAATGACTTGACAGAAACTCAAACTTAGGACTTCTGTTCTGATACCATGTTGAATTATGTAAACCATCAATCAACTTAAAAGTTTAGGCTGATAGGTTGAGGTAAATTTAATTATATCAAGTAACATGATATCAGAGTAGGAGATCTTGAATTTGAGTCTCTGTTGTGTCGATTTCTTACCATTTAAAATTAATTCCACTTGTAAGACATTTCTAATATTTCTAAATACACAAGTGAGAGGGAGTGTTAGTTAATATAATTAAATTTATCTTAACTTATCGGTTTAAGCTTTTAGGTTGATTAATGGTTTACATTATTCGAACATATATCAATGGTCAATAATGTGAGGAAGTAGTATCTTTGTTAGGCTGATTTCAAGCTGTCTGAATTAGAACTTTTCAAACTAAGCATTCTTATTATACATCCTATAGAACAACAGGTCCTGTTTAAGTAAGGTATTCATGGAGGGAGCTTATACTGCTGCCAATTGGCCCAGTTCTTTTGGTTTGATTATCACATGTTATACAGACAGAGTTTGACATTTTTCTCATATTTGCTTGTTTCCTGCATTGTAGTAGCAAAAGGAAAAACAGTAATAAATAGTAAAGCTTCTGAATTTCGGTTTTATATATTCTCCTGTTGAACTTTCTTTTGTCGTTTCTTTAAATCTTTACTATATTATATTACAATGTAATCAAGTGATTACGCATTCAAAGTAAGTTGTATCTGGCAGGATAGCTCTCAAAAGGGAGAAGAAGTCAGAATATTTTCCGACATGTTTGGAGCAGTGGAAAGAGATGAAAAAGGAAGGGAAAGAATCCCTCTCTGGCGTTTGGTTCGCAGGTTTGTATCTCTTCAATCACTAATTTATTCTCATTTCTCTTTCTTTATGTCCTCCCTTCCTTTCTAGCTGTAGCCAAACATGTCCGACATTTTTATCTTGGTCTTATTCGTATAGAGAGATTGGATTTGGAGGAGAGGAAGAGGAGAGAAAGAAAATCAGTTGAATTCTTTGTTTGTTTTTAATGTATCACAATCTCTTCCAATTTTCATATTAAATAAAAAGCTTCTCGTCTGAACACAAATTCAAAAAAAAAATTCCAACCTCTCTCATCTAAAACACCCCTAGTTACTCCACCTCCTCTCCTCTCCTCCCCTCCCCTTGCCCCTAAAATCCAATCACCAGCAGGTTTTTGAGAATTAAAAAAAATATATATAAATATTGGATGTGGCTTCACGTGTACAAAGTAAGGCCACAATTCTGAAGCTTTACTATTGAAATTTGAGCCACTTTTGTTCCAGGAGTGCTCTACAGATTCTGTAGAGTCCCTATCAAAGGGCCATTCCTTGGAAATCAAACACTTCCTTTCCTTATGGTCCTCTCCTGGTGAAGCCACTCTAATAATTTCTTTCTAATTTCCACTTCTATTCTTATTTGGATCCTCCTCCATGTAGCTTTGAGTATAATAAATTCTTTTTTGTCCTTTTCAGTGCCTCATTTTTCTTATTATTTTCCCTTTTTCTTTCTTCATGATTCATATATTTCTCTATTAACAATAGTGAATTTCTCATGCTATTACAAAAGTCTATGATATCATTGCACTTCCATTGTTGTATTCTCTGTCAAATCGATAATCGAATCATTATGCTCAATTCTTTTAATAATTTGATCCAAACTAGTGTTCAATAAAGCACAAATCATTAGTTCATTTTTCATTTGGCTCGACTCTCGTTTCGATTAGAATTTGGTTCATTTCTTAAATCTGTCTCATTTTTTAATATATTAACTAAAAACAACATTTCTCTAAATGAGTTAATATTTATAATGTTCTTACTTCATATTTCACATATAAATTTGTTCTATCACCAAACTATTTTTATTTCCCTTTAGTATTTATATATTCGGACCAGATCAATTTTATGTTGATTCTTCCATCTTAATTTTAATTGAATCGGTATATTTTAATTTTCTAAAATATTAAATTGAATGATCATTCTAAAAAATCGAACCAAATCATTAAATCGATTGAATTTTGTCGATTTTTGTTTTACCTTTCATCCTTGTATAGAACATAAACAAATGTATCATGGATTCGCCACCCAAAAGAAATGATCAATAGTAAACAAATTGGTTTGTCCGCCAAATATCTGGTTAGGATAATGTTTCATAAAAATAGTCGATGCTTACATGATAAATTAGTCTAAATATTCATTTATGTCCTAAGAAAAAGAATTCATCCAAAGTTCACTTTGATGATAAACTTAACTAAATTAAAACTAGATCAAGAAATCAGTGACCAAATGTCATACAATTATTCATATTTCCTCATTTGGAAAATACAATGAATGATAATTGTATCATTCTCAACTTTTATTGTGACATCTAAAAATTGAATCTTTATAATGCATGTGACTTTTAATTATGGATCAGCCAGTTGCAATTTCATGCATTAGGGCCACCAAATCTCTCATCTAATTTCCCACTTAACCCTTAAAAAAAGGTTTAAAATCATAACTGTTCACTAATAAATAAATATATTTATTTATTTAAGTACAAAAGGCTGATATTTTACGGGATCTTTGTTTTGGCTGTTTATGAAAATTTTATAAACGAAATTTTATAATCACTCTTTAAAAACCTTATACAAACGAGTTATTATTACAATTTCTTCTTTATATCACTCAACAATTTTACAAACAAACGTCTCGTATGAGTACTCTAAATCATAATTGACATGTATTACATGACAGCAGAGTCATAATTAATAATAAAAAAAGAGAATAATTGCACAAAACTTCTCTATAACAATTAAGTTTAAACTTTCAATTTAAGCAATCAGCTCTCTTAAAATTTATAAACTTTTTATTAGAAGTTATAAATTTTCTAGTTATGGATTTTTAGAGCGAAAAAATAAAGATTAAATATTTTTTTGGACAATTTTACTGTCTTCACACATGTGAAAATCTCTTAAAATTAACGGATTGTTCAAATAAAAAAATTTAAGAACTTAAATGGTTTCAAATACTATATTTTAAGAGTGGTTTATGCAATTTAATCGGAAAAAAAATTACAAAAATTACAAAATACAAATTTTTTTTGGCATTTTGCTTCACATGAGTTATCTCCTAAAGATGGGATTTTCTTTTATCATGCATACATGAGAGAGAAAGTGAGGTGTAAAATGCAAGCAAAGGCACAAAATTTTTGGAGAGAGAAAGTGGGTGTGTGGGGTTTTAGTCCTTAAAAAAAAAAAAAAAAAAATCCAACTTTTTATTTATTTTATGAGAGAGTGAAACCCTACTACTTTAGGTGCATGACAGAATATGTCATCTTCTTCTCCACCAAAAGACAACTTTTGGGACCCTCAAATATGAGGTGGGGACACTTAATTTTTATGTACCCTTCCTTTATTTTCTTCTCCAAAATCACTATCATTTTCTTGAACGCTTATACGCTTCTCGATTATTATACTTATAAGTCACTCGTCTCTTTAATATTTGCTTGTCAAAGACATAGACGAAAATTAATTCATAAATAGATAACCATAAATTCATAATCTCTTAATTCCCTCCGAGTAAAATATACATGTTTATTTTTTTTAGTTATTTCAACTTCTAACTTTTTAACAGAGGATGATATGTGTATTTTTTAATTTAACCAATTTAGTGACATTAATTTGTAAACATCTTTCGTGCTTCTTTTTGTTCGACGTCTGTCTTTATTTGACTTAGGAACGAGTATGGTTAACTTGGATTTTTTTTTTTTAATAATTTAATTAGACATAGTATATAGATTAGCATATACCCATCTTATTTATTTTTTAAAAAAACATACCCATCTAATTAATTTATATAGAAAAAACATATGGCTAATAATTAATATTGGATCATGCCCTACTTCAAATTTGGTGGGCTCCTCATGTCTCCAATAATCAACCTTCTCGACTATCTTTTGGTTTGTGCCTTTGCTTTCATCTCTTCCAAAAGTAAAAGTTATTAAAGTTAAAATGGAGTGAAAGAGATATGGGTTTTGTTGATGAATGATATATATATATATATATATAATGAGACAAGAAAACACCAAGTGAGTTTGTGTAGGTATTGACTCCTCTCTTCCTCAATTCCCATCATAAAGCCCATTAGTTTATTTTATTGTAAAGATATCAATGTATATTAGTGTGTTTTTAAGCTTTGGATGCTTTTAGAGATATCAAAATCTTTGTACTAAAATGTCAACCCAAGCTAGTGAAATCTCAAAGTCAATTGCTTTTTCTTTTCATTCTCTCTCTTGGATTCTTATGAGCAAAAGGGATAGATGTGGGAAACACTCTCATTTGTGATCACCAAAAAGTGTTTTGTTGATGTTGGTGGATCTTAACTATGCATGAAAGAAAGATCAACCGTACTCGTTTAGGACACGAGTTCGACATTTTAAAATACATGTTTCGAGCATATATTTGAAAATGCTATGCCTAAAATCTGTGGTAGAGAATGCATGTTTAAGAATTGTCAGCTTATAAAAATTGCGTGACCAAGTGGATTATATTTACGAAAGTAAAATTGGGTTACCGTAAAAATTTAGGAGTTTGTTATACAAACTTCATGCTTCGAGGAACTCGACAACATGAGTTTGATCACAACTTAAACATAATTCAATATCTACTTTAAACATTTGTTACTGTTTGAATCAACTTACGCATACTTCGATGATTTTGTCACAATCGTTAAAGAACTCGATAGGGAGCTTAGACTTTACTGGTTTTGATGACTAATTTGAAGTTGTTTTTGAAAATATACACACACATACATACCTACATACTTGAAAGTTTTCAAGCTATTGACTCCAAGAAAAGTTAAACTAAGATCATGTGTCCCACAAGGCCATTGTAAAACATTATTATTAATGTCCAAACTCACATAACAAGTGTAATAATTAATCATTACCCTTAGCTCTAATATTTTCCATTTTTTTTATAATTAACACCTAATATATGGATTAATTAGGATGTGTTTTCCACAAATATTTAATAATTTTGAAGATAACTAATTAATTAACAATAAGAATATGGCTCTTGTTGGCTCATTTTTATAGAACTAGTTTCCTTGGATGTGAAATGTAGCTCAAATTTTGGTTAGTGAGAAAAGATTTTAACTTGGATTCTCTATGATAGATTCTCTTTTGATAAGACTAAATAGAGAGTTCGTTAGGGATTGACCAACTCTAGCTCCATGATATTGATCTAAATTATTTTTCGTAAACTTTTCGATACTATATGATTTATACTTCGATAACCCACTAAGGTGGTTGTTTCAGATTTTTATTGAACTATTAAAAACAAGTTTTTATAATCATTTTATAAAAATTTAATCCAAACGAAATATTGTTGCAATTTCTTCTTTATTACCATTGAAAATAATTTATCATTTATAATAATTCTGCAATTTTGTCACAATTATTCATATTTATCGGTTAGAAAAGAAGGATTTAACCTTAACCACTCGATAACTCATCAATCCATACAAGATTTCATCTTCGCCAAAAATTTGATAGTCATTTCAATATCACTCATTTCCACAACCCAAATACTATATATATCTTTACGTTTAAACTAAAATTTGAAATTTCTTATTAATTTTGTTTTTTTTTTTGATAAATTTATGATCTTAATCTAACACCTTATTTTAAAATATATATTTATTAATTTTAAAACATGTTTCATAATTTTTAATTTATGATAATTTAATAACATATTTACATATTAAAATATATTACAGAATTTTAACGATAATTTAGTAATTAACTTGTTATTTTTAAATATATATTATAATTTAAATTTGACGATAATTTCGTAATCAATTTCTTATTTGAAAAATGTCTAAATTTTAAAAATCATACTTTACCATAATTTTATACAATTTATCTCTCCACCAAATCACTAAGATCATGGATTACCATTAGTGTACACGTCCAAAAACTACGAATTTGACATGTTTGGCTTCAGGAAAGAAAGTGATAAATGAAGAAGAATAAAAATAGATCAGTGGTTGAAGGGATGAAAGTTGGTGGAACAACACCAAATAATGAGAATAGATCATTTCCACGTTACCAGTTTGAATTTTCCACTCCCAATTATTGTATAATCTCAAAAAAAAAAAAAAAAAAAAAAAAAAAAACTCTCTCACATATTCATTGTCAATCCATCATATGTTATCAAATACACACACATGCTGTATATATTATCATAGTTCTTATATACATACATATCAATACATTCATCTTGTGAATATGTAACTGTAAACAAAAAAAGAAAGAAGAAGAAAGAGATTGAGGGATGAAGATAAACAACACTTATTTTCTTTTTCTCTGTAATTATGAGACAGGCTTTAAATAAAAACAAATGCCCTTCCCAGTTCCTCTGACTCTGCCTACTCTCAATTAATCATTCTTTTTAATTTTCAGATCAGAGGGAAAAGAAAGTGGGATTTTCATTTAAAAAAAAAAAAAAAAGTTCAAATTTTTATTTGTACAGAAAAACCCAGAGAGAGAAAGACTTTGCCACCTTGCTCTTGTATGTTTGTTTTCTTCTGTTTATCCCTTTCTCTGTCCATTTACAAACCCTTCATTACTCCTTTTTTTTCCATTTTCCTTTCTTTCTCTCTTTTGTTTCTTCAACTCCTCGAAATTGGTGTCTTTGTGTGTTAAAAAACCAGAGGATTTTGTTCTTGATCTTCATCAACCCGTGTGCTTTGAGGAAGAAGCAGAGTTCTAACTGATGAATGAGAGAGGAGGCTCTCTTGGAGGAGAGAGAGCCTACCCATTATTAAGACAAACATCACTCCATTCAAAGAAGAAGAAGAAGATTCTAAAATCCCATTTTCTTAACTTCCCATTTTTCCTTTGTTCATAAATTTCAATTCTTGAGTCTTTTCTTTTTTGTGGGGTTTGAATCTTTTTTTGGTTTATGGCACTTGTTTTGCACAAAGATTCATCGAACAAACAAATGGATTCAAGCAAATATGTACGTTATACACCTGAACAAGTTGAGGCATTAGAGAGAGTTTATGGTGAATGTCCTAAGCCCAGTTCTCTCAGAAGGCAGCAGCTCATCAGAGACTGCCCTATTCTTTCTAACATTGAGCCTAAACAAATTAAAGTCTGGTTTCAAAATCGCAGGTGTGATGTTTGTTCGTAAACTGACTCCCTTTTTTTTAGTATAGTGTTTTGAACTTGTTCTTTCTCTTTACTCTTTTTTCAAGAACAATAAATTCTTGTTACAGAAAACTTGTACTTTGTTTTTTGCTATCTGCAATATTGTCTAAAGTTTTGGTCTGGTGTATGAGCTTGTGGGTAAGGAGTTCAATGGCTATGGAGATGAGTTTATATGGAAATGATGATTTTTTTTATTGAAAATAACCATACTCTTTTTAGTATAACTTCTTTATTTAGTATTGTAACTTCACCATTGGAATTGCTTCTCTTGATTGTTATGTGAATCTGACATTCAGTTTGGCCTTGTTTTGGCTTATAATACTGTTTATGGTTAAATTCATCACTGATATTTTTGGGGTTGAAGTTCTTTCAAATGCTGGCTAGGCTTTATATGTTTGCATTTGATCTAGAACTGTTCAACCTTATCTTCTCTCGAAGCTGCAGGTTTTTTGGTCTTAACTTCCTCCACTTTTATATTGTGATTTTCAACAGGGTTTTCTTTATCATGTTTGGATGATGTTTAAGCAAGGACTTCACTTTTTTATAACATGGCTATCATTTTCAAACACTAGTTGAATATAATAAGCTTTATTTTATACTGCTTCCTTGGCTTGATCATCAGATATGAATAAAGAAAGATGATGATGTAATGTTTTAGATCGTTTTTCCAATTAAATTTCTTGTTGGCTTAGTTCCAAATCAGTTTAACAGTTACTTTTTCCTTTGGGATATATGCTAGATGTCGAGAGAAGCAGCGTAAGGAATCTTCTCGCCTCCAGTGTGTTAATCGTAAGTTGTCTGCGATGAACAAATTGTTGATGGAAGAGAATGACCGTTTGCAGAAGCAGGTGTCTCATTTGGTGTATGATAATGGATACATGCGCCAGCAGCTGCATAGTGTAATCACTTTCACCCTCATTATCTCTTGGGGTATTTGGATGAATAATTGTGTAGTGATTAGGAATGAGAGGCTATTTTGGAAGGTTATGGAGAAGAAATTGTAGTTATTAGTTCATTTGGATGAGTTTTTTATAGAATGATTATAAAGACTAATTTTTAATAGCTTTATAAAAGCCTCAAACAAATCGCCTCTAGCCTTATCTTTGTATTTCAACAATGGTGCTAATAAGACTTGTTTATAATCTCAGTTCCCTTTGAACTGAACTGTTCCATTCTTTTTTTTTATTCTCTCTTTGTAACATAGAGCTCTTCTTGTCTCTTCAACAGGCACCCGGGACGACTACAGACAATAGCTGTGAGTCTGTAGTCATGAGTGGTCAGCCCCGACAACAGCATAACCCAAATCCTCAGCACCCCAATAGGGATGCTAACAACCCAGCTGGGTCAGTATATTTAACTAATAGCTATATATTTCACTATAATTTTTTATCTACTCACCCTTGTTCTTGGATGCAATATTGAAACGGTCATTATGAATTGTTTGTTGTAGTCTCCTTGCGTTAGCGGAGGAGACCCTGGCAGAGTTCCTTTCCAAGGCTACAGGAACTGCTGTCGACTGGGTCCAGATGATTGGGATGAAGGTAAGTACTCGAAATTGAGCTCTTAAATTCATCTTGAAGGTTGTTGAATCAGTTTTTAACTCTCTTCTTGGTTTACGTTTTACTTAATGCTCTTAACAAATATTCCCAAATTTGTACAGCCTGGTCCGGATTCCATTGGAATCGTTGCTGTTTCCCGCAACTGCAATGGGGTAGCAGCACGAGCCTGTGGTCTTGTTAGTCTAGAGCCAACAAAGGTACTTACTTTCCTTTTGAACTAATTTTGGATGCGCTTGATAGTGATGTTTCGATTTTGGGAACTTTCTTGAGTGAGCATAGTGGACATGAAATCTGAATAATGCAGGTTGCTGAAATTCTTAAAGATCGCCTTTCTTGGTATCGTGACTGTCGCTGTCTTAATGTGTTAAGTGTAATCCCTACTGGAAATGGGGGAACAATAGAGCTCATATATATGCAGGTTAGTTAATACTGTTTTCTCTCCTTTTTATGGTTAATTTTTCGTTCCGTCATCTCTTACTCCATCAGTTTTTTCTTTTCGTTAGACGTATGCTCCAACGACATTAGCAGCAGCACGCGACTTCTGGACTATGAGATATACAAGAAGTTTAGAAGATGGAAGTTTAGTGGTAGGTTTATTGATTGCAACGCTATGTTTAAAACACTTCATTTTACATCAAAATATAATGCTTTGGCTTTATTATTGTTACCCACGGTAGAGGTGTGCATGAGTTGGGTTGGTTCGGGTTGAGTGAATGTTTTGGACCAACCCAAAATTAATTTTTGAAATAACCCAACCCAACCCTACTCATCCTATTTGTGGACATAATAACCCAACTCAACCCAATTTACTAACGCATACAATGATATATCTTTGAGCAACCAAAAGTATATATTTTCGGATTTGGTTTGTTGAATCAATATGTAGTTTTTGTTTTCAATTCAAATAAAAAATCAACGCTTCAATTTATACCATTATATATATTATAACGACTATTTGAAAGTTTTTTGGAGATCAAAATATTTAAAAATAATAATTAAATAAAATAAATATATGCATATATAATAATGTTATAGGAAAAGTTTTTTTATTTAATAATAAATTTGGGTTAGCTCGGGTCAACCCTAATTAGTTTTAACCCAATCCATAAATTTTCATTTATTTGAACCCAACCTAATCCAAATAAATTTATAACCCAACCCAACCTGTCAAATTGGGTTAGGTTGGTTCGGGTTGTCGGGTTCTTTGAACACCCCTACCCGACGGTTATTTTTAGGCATTGTTTACTTTGTGGGAGCAGAGATATATAGGGTGAGTCATGATTGGAACTTTTCTTTTGGATTGATTTTTGCAGGTCTGTGAAAGGTCATTAACCCCATCGAGTGGTGGCCCAGCCGGGCCGCCATCATCTTCTTTTGTGAGAGCTGAAATGCTTCCTAGTGGCTATTTAATACGAGCATGCGAGGGTGGTGGATCGATAATCCACATTGTTGATCACCTTGATTTGGATGTGAGCTTTCAACTTCAAGGTCAAGGATTCAATCAGCATATTTCTTGATTACTTTATTTTCAACTACTTTTTTCTGTAGGTCTGGAGTGTCCCTGAAGTTCTTAGGCCGCTTTACGAATCATCGAAGATCGTTGCTCAGAAAATCACGGTTGCTGTAAGAAATGTAACATGTGTCTATTTTTTGACAAGTATATGATACTTTTTCTTACTCAACGAATCGAATTTGTTTTGCAGGCATTGCGTCACATTAGACAAATCGCACAAGAGACTAATGGAGAGATTCAATTTAGTGGGGGACGTCAACCAGCTGTATTACGAACGTTTAGTCAGAAACTCTGCAGGTAATTCTGGCATGAATGTAACTGGATCATTTACTGTGGAAGAAATAGTCAATGATTTATGACTGTGTTCACTACTTTCTTTAATTCTAATCATATCTTGAAATGATCTGTAGGGGTTTCAATGATGCGGTCAATGGTTTTGTGGATGATGGTTGGTCGCCTATGGGCAGTGACGGTATGGAGGACGTGACAATTGTCATAAATTCTTCTGCTAACAAGTTCCCTGGATCACAGTATAACACGTCTATGTATCCCTCTTTCGGTGGCGGAGTGATGTGCGCTAAAGCATCAATGTTGCTTCAGGTGAGCATTCTGTTGCAACTTCACACTCCTGAATTGTTGACTTTGGTATCAATGTTAAATTGTATGCTCGTCCCAGAATGTCCCCCCGGCTTTGTTGGTTCGATTCCTGAGAGAGCATCGGTCTGAATGGGCTGATTATGGAGTTGATGCCTACTCTGCTGCAAGTTTAAAAGCGAGTCCATATGCTGATCCATGTGCAAGGCCTGGTGGCTTCCCTGGCAGCCAAGTCATTTTGCCTCTGGCTCATACTGTGGAGCACGAGGAGGTAACGATTTCTATCTTTAAAAGGAATTCCTATGATTCTCTACTTTTACCTCGAATATGACAATGTCTTTGTGCAGTGTCTGGAGGTCGTACGGCTTGAGGGCCTTGCATTCTCCCCCGAAGAAGTTGCCTTGGCTGGACAAGATATGTATTTACTGCAGGTTAGTTTACCCGCTATAATTAAGTTGGTTCTTATCTCATGTTTCTCCCTTATGTTCATATGTTCTTGACTTCTTAATGGCAGCTCTTTAGTGGGGTTGATGAGAATGCAGTCGGAGCTTGCGCGCAGCTTGTGTTTGCACCTATAGACGAATCTTTTGCTGATGATGCTCCTCTTCTTCCGTCCGGGTTTCGTGTCATACCACTCGATCCGAAAACGGTCGGTCTTTGCAATATAATTTCTGTCTTGCTCAACTCATTTTTTGTGTGAATACCTTCAAGACCTGCAAGAATAAAATTAACCTGGTTTGACTTGTATATGATTTCTACACGTAGCCGGATGAACCTAATGCTGCTCGAACACTGGATTTGGCCTCCACACTTGAAGTTGGTGCCAATGGTGCACGTTCTGCCGGTGAAACTGATCCTAGCAGCTACAACCTTAGGTCAGTCTTGACCATTGCCTTCCAGTTCACTTTTGAGAATCACTTGCGGGAAAATGTTGCTGCCATGGCTCGACAATACGTTCGTAGTGTTGTGGCATCTGTCCAGAGGGTTGCCATGGCCATTGCCCCATCACGGTTGAGTTCAAATATTGGTCTAAAGTCCCTTCCTGGTTCTCCCGAAGCCCTTACTTTGGCTCGATGGATTTGCCGTAGCTACCGGTATGAATATGTTATCCCCATCAGTTCGATTTCTTATTCCTAAAAGAACCTCTATTAATATTTCTTCATGTCTGGTTTATATTTCCCTTGATTTCAAAGCTCTACTTATCTTAAGTTGTGTTTCAGAATTCATGTCGGAGCCGAGCTCCTTCAAGATGCTTCCCAGTCTGGTGATGTCATGTTGAAGCAGTTATGGCATCATTCAGATGCAATCATGTGTTGCTCCGTCAAAACCAATGTAATCGATGTTTCTACCGAAAAGTTCGAACTTTATAACAGCCTTGTAACAACCCCAGAAAGCTAACGAGATTTGGAAATTTTTCACTGCAGGCATCTGCTGTGTTTACCTTTGCTAACCAGGCTGGTCTGGACATGCTTGAAACCACTCTTGTTGGCCTGCAAGATATAATGCTCGACAAAATCCTCGACGAATCGGGTCGGAAAATTCTTTGTTCCGAGTTCTCCAAAATCATGCAGCAGGTATAAATTGACCACATGATTTCTTCTTTCCTAAATAATACAGACACATCATGAATATCGGATAACTATGTTAATCGTCGTTGCAGGGATTCACTTATCTGCCATCGGGAATTTGCGTATCGAGTATGGGGCGTCCGATTTCTTACGAGCAAGCCATTGCCTGGAAGGTTCTAAATGATGATGATTCCAATCATTGTCTAGCTTTCATGTTCCTAAACTGGTCTTTTGTTTGATGGATTAGCACAACATCAAGTAGTGGGATTGTAATGACAACATCATAGACATCTTGACTTTCTGTTCTTTTGCTGTTCTTCCTTTTATGGTTGAAAAAACAAATAGCTTAGCTACATGGATCAGTTGTTTCCAACTTAGACACCATCACTTAATTTCATGAAAACTGATATTATCTCTTTGCTTATGGATTGTTCATCTTTCTAGCTTCAATTTGCAACCTTGTTTGAGAATTCAAAGACTTTCCAAGTATGGTTGGGTCAACTCCTCCCAACCCCTAATTCTCGGTCTAAAGCTTAACAAATCTACAACTTTTAAGAGGTGCTTGTTTATGGGTTTTAATTAACTTGGATGCGTTAAACTTTTAAGAGGTGCTTGTTTATGGGTTTTAATTAACTTGGATGCGTTAGGATTTATCAAATGCTTGTTTGAGAAGCTAAAAAATGGAGTATTTAAGTGTCCAACTAAATGTTTCATAAATCTACAAAATAAATTCATGTGTTCTTTAGTAGTACTTCATAAACCGACAAAATAAATGTTTCAAATTTTTATTACAAATTACCAATTTACCCTACAAACAAGTAATTACGAAACCATCATCAAAATCACCACACAAACAAACAACTTACAAAATCTTGTTTCAAAACCATGAAACGAACAAATATATAATTCTAAACACTCCACTAAAACTATCAAATAAACGAGTTATTATAAAAACAAAACTTTCTAAATACTCCTAATAACTTTTTATACCCAAACAATCAAAATAAACCCTCCATGAAATCTCAAACAAGCATCCCTTTAGGGTGTGTTTGGGTCAAAAGAAATAAGAATGATTACAGAAAAAATGATTATTTTTGTTTGTGTAAAGAGAATAATTAATGATAATAAAAAATAATAATAATGGGTATGATGTGAGTAAAATAATAGTTATGTAGCGAATAAAAAGTTGTTACGAAAAAAATAAAAAGATATTCCAAACATACCGTTAAGTGAAGAATAAGTTTCTCGGGACCTTAAGACTAGTAATCACGTCCAAACATACCCTTAGATGAAGCACATTTAACTTGAAGCAGACCAGACAAGGATGTTCCTTATTTTGGATTTTTCTGTTTTATTTTTATTATGTAACAAAACAAGGATGGGATTTTCCAAGGTCTAATCACTCCTCATTTTTCATGTTACTTTCTCTTTTTGTTTCTTACTTTTTCTAATGCAATCTTTCAATGGCATTTTTCTAGTAATATCGTTAAATTACATATTTGAAATTATCGGCTAAACTATTGATTTAAGACTATCAGTTAAACCAAGAATTAAAGGCTATTAGCTGAACCGATTGAAGTTATCCGTCAATTGATTGAGAAGGTAACATTTTGATTACATTAGATAAACGATTCATTTTTCAATCATATAGTAAATATTTTCAAAATTTTGTTATAAATCGGAATCTTTTCGGGTTTTTTTTTTTTTTTTTTTTTTTTTTTTTTTTTTTTTGTGGCGTGGTTTAAGAAAAAGATATGGGGGTGGTAAAACCAAAGGTAGTGTGAACTGTAATATCGAGAGTGCTGCCAAATTGTTTCTCCCAAAAAATAAAATATAATTTATTTCATTAAGTAATAAGAAAATCTTTTTAGTGCAGACTTAATTTTATTTAATAAATGAATGTACATAAAATTTTATTAATTTTTTATTTTTAAAATTTTGTTATAAAGTTTTATTAATTTTATTGAGAACGGTTAAGTCATTTCGTCTCCACCAAAGTGTGTATTGCTTAGATGACATTATAGATGTCTTAGCATCTACTCGAGTTTCCTTAATCTCTTTTGTTGTACTGACGGGTTATGGTGAGTTATTGTACGTAATCCAATGCATCTTTTTTCTTCATTTCAATTTTCTAATCAATTATAACTATTATATAAATTATCTTCGATTTTGTATATAAAAAACAATATTCATCACATCAACTTTTATCCCTTCCCAACCTTATACCTCAAACACATACTTCCCAACATATCTCTTCTCTTCTATTCTCGGCGTACCCAAACGCGCCCTTATCAAATCACTCCATCAAATTTCAAATCAATTATATTACTTAACCACTAATAATATAAAATCTCTAAACTAGTAATTAGTTATCCAACTACTACTAGTATCAAACTTCAAATATGTATTTAGCTATTATTAACCGCTTCACTACCCTCTCCTTATTTTGTATCAAAAATAAACACACCCTTCAACTCTCACTTCTTCTTCACTCCATTTTTCTATAAAAAAAAAAAAAAAAAAAAAAAAAAAAAAAAAAAAAAAAAACCCCACCAAAAAAAA
>JBBMEG010000024.1:585801-596201 GCA_037832605.1 Cyclanthera cordifolia
AATAAATAAATAAATATATATATATATATATATATTTTTTTTTTTTTTTTTTTTTTTTTTTTTTGTTAACCACATAGTAAGTCTCCCAATTAATTATTATTATTATTATTATCATCATTTACCCACAAACTTTAATCATCAATACGTCTTTAGGTTAATTAATCAAACAAAATGAGTATATTTTAACTGAAATTAGAGTTATACTAATATCTGTTCAATTTGTGATTTGAGTTCTTATTTTCAGTATTATAATCTTAAAAGAAAATGTCATAGCCAATCATTTAATTTGGAGACTCAAAATGTGAGGATTTGACTTTTGTTTCTTCAATTACTCTATGGTATCATTTTCACTTGAAAATTTGATTTTGTTTCGTAACAAAATATGAAAAGGTTTCCCTTTCAAAATTTTGAGGGGGTGTTTGGGACAAATGGGAAATATGGAGAATAATTCTCTTTACTCTCACATGTAAGCTACCTACCATCGGTTTCTCTATAATCTCATAATCTCATTTTCTAACGGTTTTTTATTCATTTTATTAGCAATATTTTATTTTTCATAATTATTTTTTTATATCACAAACATATGCAAGCTTCTACTGAATGTAAACAAAGTCCAGAAGATGGAATAAACTTCCAAGCACATATAGAGTATATTTGGTGTAGTGGGAAGAGTTGGAAACAAAAGGGAAGGGAAGAGTGGGAAAATCCTAATAGTTTCTCAGTAAAATTCTCAAAGGAAAGTATTTAAAAAATGGTAACTTCTTGAAAGCTGGTCTGAAAAGTAACTCGTCTTATGCTTGGTGCAATATTCTTTGGGGAATAGAGTTGTTTGAGTAGGGCTATAGATGAAAAGTTGGCAGTGGGAATGCGATTAGGATTGGTCATGACCCCTGGATCGCTAGAGTGGGAAATCCTTTTGTTGTAGAGATCATGAGTAGGTGGTAGAATAGTAGAGCTGCTAATCTTATTGATGGGAATGGTAGGTGGAGGGAGGAGACTATTAGAGATCATTTATGTCTAGAGGATGCCAAGGTGATCCTTAGTACTCCTCTCCGTGAGGCGGGTGGTAAAGATGAGATCATTTGTAATCATTGCCCCAAAGGGATTTCTCTGTTAAACGTGCCTATCATTTGGCTATGGATTTAGCAGATAGGGGCTTTGCTTCGTCCCCAAATGGTGATGTTAGTGCACCGGTGTGAAATAGTTTTTGAAATATCAGCTTCTTCCCTAAGATTAAACTCGGGGCTTGGAGTGTGATTGCAAACACTATTTCTTCTAGATGTAATATTTACAACTGTGGGATTGACATTGATACGAGGTGCCCTATGTTTTTTTCAAGAGAAGAGAATCTAACATGTATATCATTAGGAAGTGTAAGCATTCTATTAGATTGTGGAAGGAGATCTTTCCTTGGGTTAGTTGATTTTAATGATTTTTTTCTGAAAGCGGAAAGGGGGATGAATTTCTGGGAGGGGATTTGTTCGAGAGTGTGCAAAAGGGATAAGTTCAAGGCGATGATCATTATCTAGAGTTTATGGAACAACAAGAATGAGGCTTTGAGTAACAATAGGATTGTTGTTGATTTCCATAAACTTCGGACTGGTGTTGAGAAAATGATTAATACTCATTATGTTTCTTTTTCAGGTTGGTCCAGCTCATCTGGGAGAGCGGTCATTTCAAAGGAGGAAAAGTGGAAAGCGCCCCATTCAGGGGTTTGGAAGCTTAACACTAATGCTTCAGTTTGCCCAAGATCGGGAGGGAAAGATAGGTTGGATAATGCTTGATTATAAAGGTATACTGATATTAGCTAGAGTCAAATACGGGTTCAGGAACTATGGAGCCAAAGTGCTTGAAGGTATTGCTATTAAAGAGGGGATGAAAAGCATTTTGGAAACTCACCACCTTTAGATTCCTCCTTTTGTTGGTGGAATCTGATGCAAAGGGGGTTGTTCAAGCCTTGGTGGAGGATTATAGGGATCTTTCTGAGTTTAACAACATGATTGTTGATATTAGTTATCTCTCTTTAATGCTTAGGGAGGTTTCTTTTTTCCATTGTAGTAAATTTTTAATAGGGTGGTTGATATTTTGGCCAAGATCCCTTGTGAGTTTTCTGTTGTTTGAAACTTTTTATCTTCCTCTATGGAGAATTGGATTTCTTTTGGGATCGGGTCTTTTCCCTTTGGTGGCCTCCATAGGGGAGGATGATTGTATTGGTTGTACCGTTGTTTCTTAATATATATTGATGGCTTCAAAAAAAAAAAAATATATATATATATATATATATATATATATATATTATTTATTTATTTATTAAAAGAGAGGTAATTAATAAACAGAAATTAAGAAAAAACTTGGTGTCCATGCTATTGGTAAAGTTGCTCCCTTTATCACCACTTTTCTTTGCTTGACTTTGAGAAATATGTGAAGTCGTCCACATTCACAAATTCATTTTCAACAATCAAATTCCCAATAGAATAAGAGGTTTTAGATTTCCACACAATGAGGACTCACGTGATTATTAGGTCTACACTAACTCGTTGAGTTATTGCTCTAGTTTACTAGTTTGCGATTATTATGAGTGCTATTCTTTCAGGGTGATACAAATATAACTCGAATCACTGATCGAGTATATGTTAATACATCACTAATGATAGCTGAATTATGCTCGTCTTGACAAATTTTTGTACCAAGTAGTTATGTATTTGATGAATTATTCATTGGGTTTTATTTATGAACACTTTGTAATTATTTTACTAATAAATTATACAAGATTACAAATAACAAGTTCCTTTTACTGCTTAGATGTTATGCTTGGTACTCTACATGCAACAGATGATTAAAGTTGTCTAACTGGTTTGTTTTGATGGGTTTATATAGAGAGTTATAACGATAAGTTGATAGTGAAAGTTGGAAGGTGACATGTGTGTTAGTCTAATAATATCAAATTTTGATACAGTTATATTATCAAGATTTTCTCAAATTATTAATTATATTTCATTGACCTATCATATTCCTACAAAGCCACCATGATCGCGATTTTAAATCTTCTCCATAATTGTTGTAATTAAAAAAAAAAAAAAAAAACTCTTCAAATAAGTATACACACGACAACAATCTTAATCCATTCAACAAAATTTTATATGTATTTAGATCTGATTTAAAAAACAAATTTAAATGTGAAATAAGAAGTAAAATAACGATAGCTATTGTGATACTTATGAAAATTATTGTTAGTTAGTAAAATAAATTTTATTAAAATTAAATTGAGAACAACACATCACTACAATGACTCGAATCAGTAATTAAGTGGATGCTAATGGATCACTACGGCTAGTTATTAAATAGGTTTTTGTTTTTGTTTTGCACATAAAATGAGGGTTAACAACGACATGAGTAATTAGAAACCCAAACTAGCTAAACTTCAAACTTAAAGAAAACAGCCTTAAAAAGCTAAAACTCATTTGAAACAAACCATATCACAAAAAAAGTACCTAAATTGCTAAACTTAGAAACACCAACATGGATCTGAAAACACAAAAAATCTTTACATATTCCTCAAAGTAAAAGATTGTGAAGAAAATAACACAAAAACAGAAATGATACTGAATACTGCCAAAAATTAAAGTATATGTAGGCCAACGCCAGAAGCCAAAGGTAATAATTTTGGCCACTTTCCCCTTCATCTTCAACTAAAAGTCCTATACTTTCTCACACTAACTACAATTTTGTTTGAGTCAAATCAAATATCAATTTAACTTAATTAACAACATCACTAAAGATTCATACATTCATCTGTTTTTTTTGTTATTAAAGATTCAAAGATGAAGATGAACAACATTACACATTTGTTTAAAAGACAATCTTTTTTTTTTCTCTCTCTCTCTCTCTGCCTTCTGTGTTTATGCGACAGGCTTTAAATAAAACAAAACAAATGCCACTCTCTGACTCTGCCTATTCTCATTAATCCTTCCTTTTCTTTTTCTTTTGTATTTTCACATCGCTGTGAAGAAAGTGGGATTTTTCAATTTTTCTTTGTGCAGAAAAAGCCCATAAAGAGAGAGAGAGAGAGAGGGTTGGGGAAAAGAATTAGCCAACTGGTTTTTGGATTAACCATTGGATGTTTGTTTTCTTCTGTTTATAACTTCTCTGTTCATTTACAACCCCACTATCCTTCTAAGCTCCTCACAAATTTTACCTCTTTTTTTCCCCTTTTCTTTCTGGGGTTTTGATTTTGTCAATTGGGTTCTTGTTTTTCTTTTCGTTTTCTCCTCTGTTGTGTTTTAAATCCTCGAAATTCGTGTTTTCGTGTGATAAATACCAGTATACTCTGTTCATGTTCTTCTTCAACCTCTGTGCTTTGAAGAAGAAGAAGCAGAGCACTAACTGATGGAAAAAGGAGGCTCTCTAGGAGGAGAGAGCCTGCTCAACATCGCCAAAGAAGAAGATCAAGACGACCCCAAAACTTCATTTTGCTAACTTCCCATTTGTCATTAACAAATTAGAAAAACAAAAGAAAAAATCAGCCATTGAGGGTTTTTTTTTGGGTGGGGTTTGAATCATTTGAGCTCTGAAATCTTTGTTTGAGTTTTATTTCAAGAATCTATGGCGCTTGTTGTGCATAAAGGCTCATCAAACAAAGAGATGGATGCAGGCAAATACGTGAGGTATACACCTGAACAAGTCGAGGCATTAGAGAGAGTTTATGCAGAATGTCCAAAACCAAGTTCTCTTAGAAGGCAGCAGCTCATTAGAGAGTGCCCTATCCTTTCTAATATTGAGCCTAAACAGATAAAAGTTTGGTTTCAAAATCGTAGGTATGATGTTTTTAAACTTGGTGTTTTCTTCTTTTCAAGAATGGTAATTTTTTTTTACAGTATTGTTAAAAGTTTTGGTTTGTGGTCTGAGCTTTTGGTACATGAGCAAGGAGTTGAATAGATGTGAGAGTTGGGATTAGATGGAAATAATGCGTTGATTGATAATAACCACATTTCTCATAGAGTTTTGTTCACTTTACTCATTTTTTCCATTTATTTTCCTTATATTCTTCAATATTGAACTGAATATCTCAATGATTATGAGAATCTGAACTTTAGTATGGCTGTTTTCGGCTGAAATGAATGGTTATGTTGAGTTTATTGTTGAATTTTTTGCTGATATTTCTGATATATGGTTAGGATTTGTTTGATTAGCAAATGTTCTTCAGTAGTTTGGAGTCTTACTTCTTTCAAGTATTAGATTACTGTTTAAGGTTTTTGGTTTTGAACTAAAGAAGTTTATCCTATGGGTTAGTGTTCTGATATTCTCACTCTCATCTCTTTGATTAAGTCTTCCTGGGTGACTGGACTGTGAACTTTTTGTGGTTTAAACATGTTTTTTTTTCCTTAAAGTTGTTGAAGCAAGTATTTCACTTTACTTGTGAATTTTTTGTTGTTTTCATTAGCTACTTGAAATTTGTGAGCTTTTGTTTATACTGTTTCCTTGATGTCTTCAGTCATGGATATTGAGAGATGATACCGTAATGTCTCAGATAATCTCCCAATTAAACATCTTAAAGCACTAATGTCTAACAGTTTAAGAGGTTCATTTTTTCCTAATTCTCTGTTAGATGCCGAGAAAAGCAGAGGAAGGAATCTTCTCGCCTCCAGAGCGTAAATCGAAAGCTATCTGCAATGAACAAACTGTTGATGGAGGAGAATGACCGTTTACAGAAGCAGGTGTCCCATTTGGTGTATGATAATGGATATATGCGGCAGAAACTGCATAGTGTAATCATCTTCCCCTTTTAGAACTATTATCTTGATATTTGTCTTTAAATGAGCGTGTGGTCATGACTGTTATTTCTTAATCTTAGTTCTCTTAAAACTGAACTGTGTAATTCAATTTTGATATCTTTTGTATAACTTAATACTCATCTTGTCTACTGAACAGGCACCCGGGACTACAGACAATAGCTGTGAGTCTGTAGTCATGAGCGGTCAGCCCCAACAACAGCATAATCCAAATCCTCAGCAGCCCAATAGGGATGCTAACAACCCAGCTGGGTCAGTTTATTTAACCAATTTAACCAGTTGCTGCATATTTTCGGCAGTTTTTATCTTCTCATCCTTGTTTCTGAATGCAATATTGAAACTGTTTTACGATGGTTTATTGTAGTCTTCTTGCGTTAGCTGAGGAGACCCTGGCAGAGTTCCTTTCCAAGGCTACCGGAACTGCTGTCGACTGGGTCCAGATGATTGGGATGAAGGTAAGTACTCTTAAATTTATATGATTTTTAGAGCATTTGCATTTAACGTTTACCTCAAGGTTGTTCAATTCAGTTCTTAACTTCCATCTTGGTTTTTGTTTTACTTATTACTCTCTCATTTACACAGCCTGGTCCGGATTCTATTGGAATCGTTGCTGTTTCCCGCAATTGCAGTGGAGTAGCAGCACGAGCCTGTGGTCTTATTAGTCTAGAGCCAACAAAGGTACTTGCTTTACGAATTAATTTTAGTACACGCCCTTGCCAGCGATGGTTTGATTTTGAGAATTTTCGTGTATAAACATAGTAATGAACATGAAATTTGATTGATGCAGGTTGCTGAAATTCTTAAAGATCGCCTCTCTTGGTATCGCGACTGTCGTTGTATTAATGTTTTGAGTGTAATCCCTACTGGAAATGGGGGAACAATTGAGCTCATATATATGCAGGTTAGCTTCTAGCATTATTCTGTCATTTCCTTGATTAATTTTTGCTCTACCATTTATAATTTCATCTGTTTCTCTGTTAGACTTATGCTCCGACAACGTTAGCAGCAGCGCGGGATTTCTGGACTATGAGATACACGACAAGTTTGGAAGATGGCAGTCAAGTGGTAGATTATTGGCCACAACTTTGTAACCCTTATTGAATTATGACTTTTTGCTAGAGACACTTTATTCGACATCGAGACTCAATGCTTTGGCTTTATTACTGATACGATAGTGAGTTTTGATTGCAACTTTCCTTTTGGATTGATTTGCAGGTCTGTGAAAGGTCATTAACTTCTTCAAGTGGTGGCCCAACGGGGCCTCCGCCATCTACTTTTGTAAGAGCTGAAATGCTTCCTAGTGGCTATTTAATACGAGCATGCGACGGCGGTGGATCAATTATTCACATTGTTGATCACATTGATTTGGATGTGAGCTTTCAACTTTCTAGAACTCAATCACCATATTTCTTGATTGTTTATATTGCATTTTTCATCTTCATTAATTTCATCTGTAGGTTGGCAGCGTCCCTGAAGTTCTTAGGCCGCTTTATGAGTCATCCAAGATCCTTGCTCAGAAATTGACTATTGCTGTATGACTTGTCTTATGAGGTTTCATTCTCTTGACGAGTAAAACATCATTTTTCTTACTGTATGGGGAAATTTTGTTTTTCAGGCATTGCGTCACATTCGACAAATTGCTCAGGAGACTAATGGAGAAATTCAATTTAGTGGGGGACGTCAACCAGCTGTATTACGGACGTTTAGTCAGAAACTCTGCAGGTTGTGCTTGCTTGAACAGAACTGAGTTATTTACTGTTAAGAGAATAATCCTTAACTATTTATGGTTATGCCACTGAGTACTGCTTTCTTTTGTTCTAATTGTTTCTCGAAATGGTGTTTAGGGGTTTCAACGATGCTGTTAACGGGTTTACGGATGAAGGTTGGTCACCTATGGGCAGTGATGGTTTGGACGATGTGACTATTGTCATTAACTCATCAGCAAACAAGTTCCCTGGATCCCAGTATAACACGTCTATGTACCCCTCTTTTGGCGGGGGAGTGATGTGCGCCAAAGCGTCAATGTTGCTTCAGGTAAGTGTTTGACTGCAACTTTATGCACCTGACTAATTAGTTACTTGGTTTCGATTTTAACTTATCTACTCATCTTCAGAATGTTCCCCCTGCTTTGCTTGTTCGATTCCTGAGAGAGCATCGGTCTGAATGGGCCGATTATGGAGTTGATGCCTACTCTGCTGCTAGCTTAAAAGCCAGTCCTTATGCTGTTCCATGTGCAAGGCCTGGCGGCTTCCCGAGCAGCCAGGTTATTTTGCCTCTTGCTCACACGGTGGAGCACGAGGAGGTAACCATTTCTATCTTTCAAAGAAACTCCTCCAGTCTCTTGGATTTTCTCTAATTGACTGTCTTTGTACAGTTTCTGGAGGTGGTTCGGCTGGAGGGCCTTGCATTCTCACCCGAAGACGTCGCTTTGGCTGGACAAGATATGTACTTATTGCAGGTTGGTTTACTGCTGTGTTTAAGTTGGATCTGATCTAATGTGAGATTTTGCCTCTCGTGATATGTTATGTCTTTTCAACTTCTTAATGTCAGCTCTGTAGTGGGGTTGATGAGAGTTCAGTAGGAGCTTGTGCTCAGCTTGTGTTTGCCCCTATTGATGAATCTTTTGCTGATGATGCTCCTCTACTTCCTTCCGGGTTTCGTATCATACCACTGGATCCGAAAATGGTCGGTCTTTGCATTTAATCGTCTTTCACATACCCCTTTTTTGTGTGAATACCATCAATTTCTAAAGCATAAGTTTACTTGCTTTTGCTCGTCTATGTTTCCCACATATCAGGATGAACCTACTGCTGCTCGAACATTGGATTTGGCCTCTACTCTTGAAGTTGGTGCTAGTGGTGCTCGCTCTGCTGGCGAAACCGATTCAAGCAGCTACAATCTTAGGTCAGTCTTGACTATTGCCTTCCAGTTCACTTACGAGAATCACTCACGGGAAAATGTGGCTGCTATGGCTCGACAATACGTACGTAATGTCGTGGGGTCTGTTCAGCGGGTCGCCATGGCCATTACCCCATCACGGTTGAATTCCAACATGGGACTAAAGTCCCTTCCTGGTTCTCCTGAGGCTCTTACTTTGGCTCGATGGATTTGCCGAAGCTACAGGTTAATGCCTTGTTTCTCTGTCCTCAGAAAACTTGACTTATTTTCTTCATGTGTATGGTTAAAATACGCGAAAAAAGCTACGAAAATGCGGTATTGATTTGGATCCAATATATGGCTAAACTCCTACCCTGACTCAGAAGCTTTACTTACAACCTTTTGTGTTTCTTTCAGGGTTCATGTTGGAGCTGAGCTTTTTCAAACGGATTCCCAGTCCGGGGATGCCATGTTGAAGCACCTCTGGCACCACTCAGATGCAATCATGTGTTGCTCCGTAAAAACCAACGTAATCAATGTTTCTACCGTATAAATTGAGTTATATAACTAGTAATAAAACTGCTCCGGAAAGCTGACAAACGACGAAAATTTGATTGCAGGCATCTGCTGTGTTCACTTTTGCTAACCAGGCTGGTTTGGACATGCTTGAAACCACTCTTGTTGGCCTGCAAGACATAATGCTCGACAAAATTCTTGATGAAGCAGGTCGTAAGTTGCTGTGTTCTGAGTTCCCCAAAATAACGCAGCAGGTATACGAGCACTAGTTCTTCTCTTGAATAATTCCGACATATCAAGAATACCTCGTGTATAACGATTTTGTTTGGTTGTTTCAGGGATTCGCCAATCTTCCACCGGGTATTTGCATATCCAGTATGGGTCGTCCCATTTCTTACGAGCAAGCAGTTGCCTGGAAGGTTTTAAATGATGATGATTCTAATCACTGTCTTGCTTTTATGTTCATGAACTGGTCTTTTGTGTGATGAAGAAGAACATGAGTCCAGTTTACTTCCTTATCTAGTAGTTGCATTGTAATTTCAACTTAGACATGATGCTTTTTTGCTTACTCAGAACTTCTTGTCTTGTGATTTATTGCTTTTCTTCCTTTTTTGTTGGAAAAACAAATCCTTAGCTACATGACTAAGTGTTTTTTAACTCTTTGATTTCATGAACATTATTATGCCATGTGAGGTCATCTTTCAGTTTAGATTCATTTATCTTTATGGCTACCACTCTGCTTCCTTTGTAGCTGATTTTATATTATTCAGCTTGACCTTTTCAAATATACGTAGCTAAGAGTGTGTTTGGGGCAAAGGGAGTGAGAATGATTATGGGAGGAATAAAAATTATGGGGGAGAATTATTATGGAGATAATGATTAACTGTGTTTGGAAAGAAGAGGATGATAATGAGAAAAATAAAATAATGGATATGTTATGAGTGAAAAATAGTTATGAGAGAATATAAAGTTGTTATTGGAAGAATAAACAATAGCTTGAAAGAGAATAAAAAAGTGATTGTGGAAAAATGTGTTTATGAGAGAATGATTCTTGGTGACCCAAACACTTAGAACCATTCCTCTTCCTATTGTTTCTTTGGATTAGTGGTGGCCCAAACATCCTCTGAGTGTTTTTGGATTAAGTGTTTACGAGGGATTGTTCAGGGGTTGGTACAATTCATGTTGAGAGATGGAGTAGTTTCTAAAGTCTCCATAAAA
>JBBMEG010000024.1:596301-625092 GCA_037832605.1 Cyclanthera cordifolia
AGTGTTTACGAGGGATTGTTCAGGGGTTGGTACAATTCATGTTGAGAGATGGAGTAGTTTCTAAAGTCTCCATAAAATTCTATTTTGAACTCTTGGAGAATAAAAGGTTAATACTCGTTGATTTAAAAGTAGCTAGAATGATAATAAAAAGATGATTTTGGAGGAAGGTTATCATGGATAGAATAATTCTCGGTGATTCAAACACTTAAAATCATAACCATACTTGTTCTCCGCATTTGAGCATTGATGGTCCAAACACACCCTACGATGCAATATCATATATATTATAATAACAACTCTTAAGGTGTGTTTGGGCCACTAAGAGTACTGGTAGAATGAGAATATGGATGATTCTCAGTGTTTAGGCTATTTAGAGTCTTTACCTTCATAATCACGTTTTTCTTAAATCATATTGTTATTCTTTTCATAACTAATTATCTCCTCGTAACTATTTTTCACCTACATCATATTAATTATTTTATTTTCTTTTAATCATTCTTGTACCATTTTCCCTGATTCACCGTGTTAGTTTTGTCGCAATCATTGCTAATCAGTTACCTTCGGGAAACTTCTCACTACAACCAAGAGGCCTTATTTTCCACAATCTTGTACCCAAACACCAAGCAAATGATGATAAATAAATGGAAAACTCATACCAATCCTCACATTACTTCCTTCACATCCAAAGTCAAGCAATCTCATTAACATATAATAGTGCAGTAAGTAGGCACTAAATTTTACAGCCCAACAAAAGCTTTTATAACAGATGACACAGTAAAAAACTGTTGAGTTGAGTTTGACTGCTGTAACAAATTGGGTCATGGGAGTAAAATAATTAATAAATATGACAGCTCTCAACACTTAACAAAACCAACAGTACTTAACAGCAACTCATTAATGCACAAAACACCACAAATCAGAACTATACACCTACCTACAACCATTTCTTTTTTTCATTTCTCTTATTATATTAATTATTTTAAATTATATATATATACAACTTTTATTTGTTCTCATTTCAAAAAACTAACATCACATCAACTTTTATCCATTTTTAACCGTATTAGAAACTAGATAGTGTGAATATCAATCTCAAAACTAATTGGCTATGAGAGGAGTAACCCTCCCTCTTAGATTTGGGTCTTGGTATATTTGAGGGTCAATCACCCACATTATGTTCTGATACTATATTAGAAACTAGATAGTGTGAGCATCAATTTCAAAACCAATTGGCAAGGAGAGGAGTAGTCCACCCTATCTTTTAAATGTGTTGAAGAACTTCCACCTTACCGACCAATGTTGGACATTTGCCACGAGGTGAGTATTGGAACAAACTCTACCCCAAACACATACTAACACTTACTTACTCCTCCTCGTAAATAAAATAATAGTATTATTTAAAATTATAATCATTTGAATAATATTTTATTGAGTTAAGAAAAAGATATGGGCTGGTAAAAGGGGTACTGTTATGAACTGTAATTTCGAGAGTGGTGACAGTCTTAAATTAATATTTTTCCAAAAATAATTAATAATTTATTTTTAAATTAACTACACAAAATCTATTCCCTATCTTTTTGGTGCAGAGACTTGATTTAAAGCTCCACTCATTCGCCTCTAAACACAGTACCACGCTTTCTCTCTCTCTCTCTCCTCACATCTTACCCTTATTTCTTCTTTAATTTAATGATTTGTTCCATGTAAATTTTAAAAGAAAGTTGTTATATTAAAAAGTTTGGAAAAATGCAATCAATTCAATTAACTCAACCCATCTAACTTATGGTTTGAGTGGTGGGTAGGGATGAAGTTAGACTTATCGATCACTAATTTATTTTTATTTATATTTTTGGGAAAATTATGAAATTAGTGTCCATGCTTTGATGAAAGCTACGATTCAGTCTCTATGATTTCAAAATCTAAACTTTAATTTCTATGGTTTGGCAAAATCTATAATTTAATCTCTAAGTTCGAGAAATTAGAATTTAGCCCCTAAAATTTGATAAAATCTAAAAAAAAACTCCGTCGTTCATAATTATTGGTGAAAACAATACGTAGAAATTAGTTATTTTTGTGCTTAATGATGAATGTGTGAGATAAGTAATTAATTGGAAAAAAAACATAATTCATACATCAAATTTACATACTTAATTCGCCTGTGATTTCTTTAAACCATACGGACTAAATTCTATTTCTTCAACCTCTATGGAGTAAATTCTATATTTTTTTAAACTATATGAACTAAATTCTATATTTTTGAAAATCATAAAGACTAAATTCTAACTTTCGTGAAACTATAGGACTTAATTTATAATTTAGTCCATATTTTTTTTATCTCGTTTCCTTATTTCTCTTGGTTCTTAGTCAAACATGCCCGAAGTGTATTATTAACTCAACTCAACACTAGAAAAACGATTATGAATAGCATCGATATATTGGAGGGAGACAAAAAGTGACTATTGGAAAATGAAAAATATATATATAAAAAAATAGAAGAAATATTTGCACGTTGTCCAGCAGCATACAATCCCCGTTCTTCTGTTAAAAAAACTGTGGTCAGAAATAAGGCTCCATGGCTACATACTGCACTAGTGGTGCCTTGTGCACCATAAATTATTTTGTTTATTTTGAATTTTTTTAGAAATATGTGGTGCCCACGCGGGCTGGAATGCAAGTATTTTTCAAGAAAAAATAGGCATAGATTTGAATAAGATTTATTATTATTTTCTTTTTAGTTTATATATTTAGAATTTGTTTATATTTAGTCTCATGTTTTAAAATCAAACATTTTTACCTATAATATTTTAAAAATGTTTATTTTAGTCTATGACACCATTTTACTATTTTAATCTCTATCACACATAATAATAATAATAATAATAATAATAATAATAATAATATTTGCCTCACTTACTACCATGATTACTAAATTAAATTTAAATTTCAATATATATTAATGAAATTGACAACAAATAAATTTTAAAGAGAAAATAAGGTAAATTGAGTATACACACAAAACAAGTTGGTAACTTATTATTATTATTTGAAATCAACTTAGTTAGCTATTATCCAAACATGACACCATTTTTAAGTGCGATTGCCCCTAAAGTAGCAGCCCCACCCCAAAGGGAAAGGCATTAGGAGAGTAGACCTTATCATGTTGCTTACACTCTATAATCTGTAGGGCTTTTCAATATTTAATTGAGATTTGAAAGCTCCAATCTACTATTATTATTATTATATTACCCTTTCTTATTTCATTTTCTTTATTTTCCGTTTTAGTTTTACTGCCCAATCATAATCCATCCAGCTGCTGCCCTAAAACAACTGCCATCTTCATCACTATGGGTATGTTTGTTTATTTCGTAGAGATGCGTGGTTTATTACTATTTCTAAAAAATTATTGTATTTGATAGTAACTCATCAAATTATTCAATCAAATTTCACATCAAATATATCACTTATATAATATTGAACTACTGCTCTTTTGGTCTCTCAACATCTACTTCATTCAAGCCTAATAAGATATTAGGCTTTCGTACGTCTTAAACTTATAAAAATAATGCTTTTTCTTGTGTATGGAACGCAAGCAACAATTGATTGATCGAATCAATCCCTTATTTGGCTCTATATTTGTCTCATAAGTTCCTCCTTTTTTGTAATATGTCTTACTCGTTTACCTCATGAAAGATGTCTTTTATAAGGGAGTGCTTGGAGAAAGGCAAGTGTGCATGATTACAATTTCAAGGTGAACGAGAATTAAAAGAGAATACGAAAGACCATCTTTATGAAGAAAATGATTATTAGTATAAAAAAATAAAAAATGATGAAAAATAAAAAAATAATTATAGAAAGTACAAAAAATTGTTAAAAAGAAATAAAAATACTTGATTCCTTTTCGTTTTATCTTCAACCACACCTCCGACTGTTTACCTGGAATTTTTGACATTTTTCACACCTCTGATGAAATTTTATCTGTAGCAATCGCCACAGGCATTAATAAGACCATTTAAACAGTTTCATACCCAGGCTTCATTCATTCAACAGCATCATGAGCAAATCTCATTACAACAAGAAAGTTAATGCACAGTCCAATCCAAATTAATCATATATAGCTTCATAGCATTAGAATGAGCAGCGTTTAATCACCTCTTGGATTTCATGTAAATCCAGGTACTTCTCCTGGCATTGGAGCTAATTCATTCTTGCTGAACTTGTCCTCATCATAAAACGTAGCTCTCACGACCCTTCCACCAAAGAACCGACCATCCAGATCGACCAAAGCCTTTGTCGTTTCTTCTGACCTTTCAAACTGCACAAAGATTCGAACAGCCTCGTCCACTGGAAAATTGGGTTCTGTTATCTCAAATATTAGAACCCGTGTTACTATCCCGTACTTTGCACACTCCGATCCTACTTCCTCTTCCAGCTCATCATCTACTTCACCAGGGCCCACCTTTAAGAAAAATCAAACAGGCAGCCATTTTCATCACTTCACGGAAATTACAAATTAGATACTTCTGATATATGAAGAAAGTTGCAAGGCTTTCTTTAAAATGAAAATTGATTCATCAATAACACTTCATCATTTAGATAGATATCTTTGGTTGTTGGCCTTGTGCATAAATATATAAAAATATATGTATGAATTTGTATAAAACAACAGAAAATAAAAAGGGCATACAAAAGAAACCAAGCCCACAAAAAAGGAGCACCTTACAGAAGGGTCGAAATACTAGCATGCAATGTGATCTATCAAACTGAAATTTAGTTGAAAAGAAACTAACCCTACGGCTCTAATACTTCTTTTAACATAATAATGGATGAATCCCTCCCTCAATTGATGCCGTCTTTCTTCAATTTAAAGTGTCTTCACGATCAATAGAAACATTAATATTTAGTTTTTCTCTTGTTCTAATAAATCAACTCCCTACAAGTGCAGGTAATTCTACAAGAAAAAAAAAGTGCAGGCAAGAATTTTAACGAAAATGTGCAGGTAAGAGAAGTCTGTTTTATCCCTCCATATCGCTCACTCATCAGCTTACATACTACACTGTTATTCTTCCAGAGTACTCTCATTCAAGCCAACCCTCATAACATAAGCAATAGGTCGAAAATCCCATTACATAATCAAACAAAAAGAATGTCAAAACTCAAGAAACCCAAGCATAAATGAAAGATTAGAACATTTCATTACTAAGTGGGCTTTCTTGAAGATTCAAGTTGGTGGGAAATGGATACTGCCTCAATTTTACGGTTCCCAAAAAGGTGAAAATCTTTCTTTAGTGGGCGGCTCATAGAAGTATTATTGTATTAATACCTACGATAGATTTCAAATAAAGTTTGCTTTTATATCATTGGTTGGCCCCTCAATTTTCCTTTTGTGTATGGCTGAGGCGGAATCTCTATACCATCTATTACATTGCTCTTTTGCTAGATAGCATAGTGTTGAGAGCTTCTTCAAGATGTTTTTAGTTTACAAATTTGCTTCTTGAGGAAAGTGGATGTCTGGGTTGTGGAAACGCTTGGGGGTTGGGTTTATGCAGTAAAAGGCTCAAGAGTTTCGCTTCTAAGTGTTGTAACCCTTATCTATTATATCAATATAGTTCTTTTGTGATTGTTATTGTCGTCGATATCTTAACAGAAATTTGTTGTTTTACTCTCTACACTTATCCAGACAAGAAGAGCTCTATAGGCAACTATGAATTGTTTAGTCCATTTCTTATTCCTTTTGATTAATACTCCAAGTGCAGAGAAATTTATTCAGAACTGGTTAAGAAACGAACTTCATAATAATGCTGGCTGGATGCTAACAACCTTATTTCTTTATTGAGAATCCATTTTCCGGAATGGTCTATCATTGCAACTAGATAGGTACATCAATTGGAAGAGAGTTAAAGATACAAATATTACGAGCTCAACCAGCACCAAATTATGGATAGCCAAGATAGTTCTCCATTCCATGCATTTAAACGATGGATTAAAAGAAGAATCTTGTACTAATAATGGCATTTGCAGCTATCCCACCGACTACTTAAGGGATGAAAACATGATATAAAAAGTTGCCGTAAGAGTTACTAGATGGCTTTAATCTAACCCAATATTTTGAATATTCGAATAGAACTCGAGCAATGAGAAAGAACTACTGAAATTCTAAGGCCCTGGAAACAAACTAGGATACCTAAAATTCATTTCAAATCAACAATACGTCGGAAATCTACAGTATCGTACCATGTTTCTGAGCAGAAGAACCCGAGTAGGTAGCCCGTTCAAGTTGACACTCTTTGGCTTCTTCTCTGATTTCGTATCATTAGCATTCACAATTACTCCAGCACGAGAGTCTGTCTTTTTTGCCATCAGAGGGGTTGTAATCCCTTGTTCCTGCTTCCCGAGCCCTTGTCCCTGTTTCCACCCCATCTTAGCCATCATTCTTTGTGCCGCTGTCATCTGCCCACCAGCCCCAACTCCCAACCCGACAGTCTCCGATTTTCCGATGCTGAAACCGTCCCCGGAACTTGGTGGCGACGGCGATCTCGGAATTGCCCCACTCTTCGCAGCACGCCTTCTCCAAGCTTCCTCCCCTGAAATATTTAACCTAGATTCGGAATACTCTCTTTCTCGCTCCTCTCGCTCCTTTTTCTCCCTCTCTTCTTCCTCTTGTCTACGCCTCTCAAGTTCCTTCCTCATCTCAGCCTCCATGGCTTTCCTCTTCTTCTCCACCCTATATTCCTCGTAGTCATTCGGCCTCGCTGGATCATACTCTTCAATAACCGTGGACGTCACTGCCACCAATGCCGGTTGCATAATGGCCTCAGCCTGAATCGGCTGAACCAGCTCTACCGGCGTTGACACTGAAGCCTTCGGGTGAGTCGAGGAGGCAGCTTTGACTCTGCTTTGAGATCTGAGAACAGTCTGCGGCGCGAAGACGGACGACGGCTTACGTAGGGTCGGCGGCGCCATTTTTGTACTGCTAGACCAGACGGTAGAATTGCTTGGCTTATCTTCCTCCGCCGAAGAAGGCGGAGGGAGGTCTCCATACAAGCCACCGAGCATATCGTAAGCGTAGCTTCGTCTTCTCTCCTTGAAATCTCCGGAACACCGGAATTTTCGATATAGAAACTGAATCGGAGAAGGAAATTTCCAGTTGACGTTGGTCGGCAAAATTTGCAGGAGCTCGGAATTAGGGATTGGAGTGAAAGTGATGAAGTAGAAAGAAGAGGGCTTTTCATCAAAATACGAATGGTGACGCATACGTAAATGTTTTTCTAGGCGTTTATTAATGACGTCATAAATTTATAAAAGTTAATGTTTTCTATACAATGTTTAATAAATATATTCAAGTAGTTTTTCTAGGCGTTTATTAATGACGTCATATTAAATACTTCAATATATTGTGGAACATTTGATTTTATTGATTCATAGTAATAGGGTTAAATTATCATATCACCGCTTAAATATTCACATCAAGGGTTTGATGAATGTTACCAGCCATTCCAATAGTGTAATCTAAACTAAATTTAATTAAGCAATCATTATTTACTTTGTTAACCTATAAAAATGAAAAATGAAAATTGATTATTTGTTTTTTTTTATTCATATTTGTAAGCATCTAGACTATTTTTGTGATAATTCAAAATTGTTCGATTAAAAATATTTAAAATTAAAATCACAAATACAAATAGTTGAAATAGTTATAATAAAAAATAATAAAATATTACGAATCGAAATAACCACGTTAGTATTGAACTAAATCAGCATCAAACGACATAATCACCTCGGTAATATTATTATTATTATTATTATTATTTTTTGATGTAGTAATGAGTTTGTTGTGGTTATTTATAGAGAACCAAAAAAAAAAAAAAAATTATTGCGTTAAGAACACGAAACATTTTGGTTATAAAGCAACAATTTTTTCAACAGAATTAACGAACAAGAATTCTCAAATCGTATGACTATATCACATTTCCACGATTCCAGGTTTTTGTGTTACTCCTCTGAATTCACATTCTATTCTATCCTTACTTCTTAAACCCTTCTTTCAATCCATTTCAACTTGTTCGAATCCCTGCACTTTCAGATTACTCTACTCGGGTTTTGTTGAGGCGATTCTTGATCATTATCTTTTGTGCGTTATCGGTGGTTTTTGAGAATTCCTCGGTAGAGGAAGGGTCGTCCAGGCAGATTTGAGTGTTTCTTGGTAATCTCTCCCAACAATTCACCATGTTTTGGCGCTTGGCCGAATGGTCCGCTGCGTTTTCTGTGAGTTTTCGTTCGTTTCATGTTCATCAGTACTTTTTTTTTTTTTTTTTTTTTATTGTCGTTGTTGCATTCATCATTACTGTCTGCGGATTGTTTCAATTTCAATTTACTTCTGGCAAAAATTGTAGCAACGTTGTTTTGGATTTTACACGCGCTTTAGTGAGGATCATGGGATGGAAATTGAAGTTCAAGAACGTGGATTTTATTATCACTTGTTGCAGGGGGAGACAGTTTTGAATCAGCAAAATTTTGTGTTAGAGGAGCTTCTTGATGACGACGAAATCATTCAGGAGTGCAAAGCACATAATGTTCGACTTATTAACTTGTAATTATTCTTTTTTATCTTTGATTTATCACATTCCTCAGGTTGGTCCATAGCATGTATGCCTTTTGGTGGACGATTTGGAAAGTCAGAAATGCAATTGTTTTTTCGGAAGATCCTCAGCATTTGGGCCGCATCTTAGATTCTGTCGTTTTTCTAGCGATGTCCTGGGTTCACAATACTTCTTTTAAAGATTTTACTCTTACTACCCTCTTATCTCAATGGAGAAGGGTTTTTTTTTTTTTTTTTTTTTTTTTTGTAACTACCGATGGGACTTATGTAACTTTTCATTCAATGGAAGTTTTATGTTTCCTACACAAAAATTTTGGCATATAAGATCTTTGTTGTTGTTTTATTATATCATTATTATTATTTTCAGACGTTCAACAAAAATTTGAGATATGAGGTTCAAACACATGAACTTTTAATCATGGATACATACTCATTGCCAATTGAGCTATTGCCCTTGTTGACATGGTTTTTAGTTGATAGATTGCTAAGGCATGCAGATAATTAATTGATGTGATCTACTCTGATTGTATTTGACTATGATTGTTCTCGATGTAACTTGTCACATAGTAGTGCTGTAATTTCCATTCAAACCTTTATTGAACATATGAAGTACAAAAAACAAGCTTTAAGAAGTGGTAGTCCCATACAACTAACTACAGAAAGAGACTCTAATCCGAAAGAACAAGATCAATGTCAAAGTTAAAAAAATGCCCAGAAGGAAGAGCCTTTGAGCACGATCCAAAGTGCAGACCTTCTAAAGTAATGTTTGGGCAAATAATAAAAACTATAACTGATAAATACGATAAGCTTACCAAGAAGGTTTCACCAGATTTGGTAAATTGATGGTTGTCGTGCTTGCTTTCATGCATGCAGTTTGAGAGAAAGAACTCAGATTCAACAGCTAATCAGATACATTGTTGAAGAAGCTCCTGAAGAGGCTGAGGGGAAGAGACGTTTTAAGTACTTTTTGCTTGCACTTTCTAAATGTTATCTCTGTGCCTTCTCTGTCAAATTTTGAAATTTGGTTATTCTCTTGTATTATTGCTCAGGTTTCCTTTCATCGCTTGTGAGATTTTTACCTGTGAGGTTGATATAACTCTCAAAGCTTTAGCGGATGATGAAGAGGTGAACTTGCTTTCTTTCCCCTTTTAAATGACGAATGACAAAGATCGACTAATTACTATTTTTGTTGATATGGTTCTTTGCAGTTGATGAACTTGTTGTTTTCCTTCCTAGAACCCAAGCCTTCTCATAGCACACTATTGGCTGGCTACTTTAGCAAGGTCTCACTTTTATAATATTTTAGTTCTAAATTTTCTTCTACATATTAGGTTTAGTCGTATAGCCAAATTATACAAACTCAAGTACTGGCCTTCTCTTGTTTCACCCTCTTTGTATGCCTTACACGCGAAAGGTTTTTGGAATATATGTTATGTAAACTTAATTCATTGCCAGGTTGTCATATGCTTGTTGTCGCGGGAGACAATTCCTTTCATGCAGTATCTTCAAGTAAGTTCGCATGTCATTTCCCTTAAATTTTATTCCTCTGTTTTTATAGTGCTTGAAAGATTTGAGACATTCTCAATTTCTCTTGGCCCTCTGCATTGTAAATGACCAAATTTTGGCGTGACTCAAATGGTTTCCCGTGTAAAACTGCACTTCTCATTGGCAGTTGTCCTTTGTCATCAATGTTGGCTAGATGTCAAATGCCACATGCTTGCAGTGATAGCCGTGGACCATCGGCTATGATGCCTACATCCCATGACATTTGGTTAGCGAGTTATTGTTTGTAGGTTTGTTTCTTCAGCAGCTGTTCGTCTTCATGAATGTTGATCGTTTGTTTGAATGCATTCCATGGTGTGTGGGAGATTCGGGTGGGTTTGCTGCTAAGAAACTTTTATATTTTTATTCCTTTCTGGCGAGTTTCTACTTCTACCTCTTTTTGGCTTCATAATCAAGCATGGTAGTCCTTCTTCCATTGGTCGGGCGACTCACTCTATTCTATCACCAATTTGATTGGCGATTAAGTGCGGGTTTTTGTCACACATTTCACCATTTGGTGCCGAATTGGTGTGCGACTGAATTCCCTCCCCCTAAACACGTTCATGTACATTATTTCTTCATTTTCTCAACGAAAAGATTTGTTACCTTTTTCAAAAAAAGAACAAGCGAGTTCGTCTTATGGATGCGTAGCTGATTCATGAGATAATGTCTCAAGTGCTCAAGCCTTTCTTTTCTATGCTATCTCATTGTAAACAATACTCCCCAAGCGTTTCAGACTTGGATCGTGAGTCCGTGACCCTCTTCTTCTTTTTTAACGCTTTCACTCTATGAATGAAGATGTTTTTGATTCTTTTAGAAAATAAATCTTAACTTCTATTTTTCCTCTTTTTTTCTTTTGTTATTCTTCCGTTGGATGTTTGTATATGAAGCTCTTGCATCTTTTCATTCTCTTAATGAAAACTTGCTTCGTATTTAAAAAAAATGTAGATCTATATGAAAATTGTGTGTTTTGATGTCATGTGAAGATCTTCCATTTTTTATCTCTTTTAGTTTACTATTTAATTAATACATCTTTTCTATTCTAGTTCTTTTTGAAGTGTTTCACATCCAAAAAAGATAAAGCAACATATGCAACTGTTTAATGCTGATGGTCTACTTTGTTGATTAACTGATCACTCATATGCCATTCCAGGCACATCAATCAATTGTAAAGAAGCTAGTAGATCTGATAGGAATTACTTCCATCACGGAGGTTGGTTGTTGGTCACCTTTCTTTGTTGCATCTGGTATTTTAACTCTTCTTACAGTATTTTTTTTTTAACGATGTGGCTCCGAATTAGTGTTTTTGGACTTGAGCCATTACTTCTACCCTTTTAATATTTTTTTGTTAAAAAAGATTATACAGTTAAACATCTATGGACCATTAGTTTTGATGTGCATCTTATTACCTCCTTGATTCTTACGGTCTACATAATTATCGAGCTTTATGTTTTCTGACCGTGGTTATCATCCTTCCTTCTGCTATTTGAATATTGTTGGACTTTGACATGTTTACTGACTGTATACTATAAAGCTCAAAAGGAACGTTCTTTCTGAATAGGTTTTGGTGAGGCTTTTTGGTGCGGATGAGCATCTGGACGCAAACTATACAGAGTCAATGAAGTGGTTTGAAGAGACTGATGTTCTGGAGATGATAGTGGAAAAGTTCAGCTCTTCCGTAAGTAGCTTATTGGAGAAGTTATTCCTGCCACAAGAATGTTTACATGCCTTTTTTTTTATTATTTCACGGAGACCTCTTTTTTCTTTAGAGAATTCACTTTTCTTCCACCAAAGCTGGCCAGCTTTTACTGGAACCTTAAAAAGGTTAGGAAAGAGTAACATCCACAAGAATGACACCTTTTCTTTTGGACCCTAGTTTTTGGTGGCATCTATACTTCTTTTAAGAGTCCAATGGCAAGCTTCTCATTCACAAATAATTATTGAATAGTACATTGGTAAAATATTGCTTTTCATTTCGGATGAAATTCAAATTCAAATCTCTCTCATTTTATAGGAGATTAAAAGTTTATGATGATTTATTATATTTCAAATCTAATCATTTAAAATAGTTTTTTTTACAAATTTTTTATTCAAAATGGAAGGTTAGAAAAGAAAAAAGGAAAAATGTTTATGTCATAAACACTTCTCCTGGCAAACCATGCATTATTGTCGATTTCTCTTGCTCCTGCGCCTAAATGTGCAGCTTATTCAATGTAAAAGTTTTTTGTTTTTTGCTTTTCTTCGTACGAGACAAGTTTGAAACAGAAAGAAGCTCATTTTTGTTTTTGGAGCTTTTGTCAATGATATGACTTTAAGGACTTAAATATGATAATTCTTTCAGGATTGCTCAAAAGTTCATTCTAATGCAGCAGATACACTTTGTGCTATGACTAGATTTGCTCCTCCTGGTCTCTTGGCTAAAATTTTCAGCCCAAGGTAGTGTTTTCCCTTCTTGAGTTTTTAAGTGTAATATATCTAGGAACTTCGTGAGTTGCACTGATGTCTCTTCTACCGCTCACCCCACTATGTGGACCATCCTCTTCTTCTCACACTTTCCACACTTTCAACAAGTCTTCATTGCCCTGTTTTGCTGAATTTGCCAATCTGTTCTTTTGAAATTGATAGGAAAATGTTTTCTTTCACAATGAGTCTGGGGGTTCCAAACTATTTTCATCTCACAAAAACATCAAATGAACAAAGTTCTGCCCTTACCTTAGCCAAAGAAGCCTTGTCTTGGCTCCTTGCCTGCTTTTCCAGGCTCTGTGACCTTCCGTTGCCACAAGTTTTTTTTAAACAAAAAATAACACGTTTCGTTGATAGATGAAAAGGACACACATTTATTAACGAAACAATAATTAAGGGGACTATCAATTGGGTGGAAAAAGCTCAAACAGGGTCATCATACCGAGCTTGGGTTAAATGGAGAGTTAAATTAACTTATTATTCATGTGGGAGAGGACAGAAAATAAAAGAAGACTCTGTGGTGCAACTTTATCTAGGTTTTTAATGGAATTTCTGGCTGGAAAGGAATGCTCGTATGTTCTCAGATGAGCTTCGAAACCTTCATTCTTTCATTGAGTCTACTTTCTATCTTGCTTTATATTGCAGTTACCATACTCCTCCCTTTTATAATTACAGCTTGTCTAAGCCCCATCTCTGGAGATTTTTTTATTATTTATTTTTGATAAATCTTTCTATTGTATCTATTCCTTACATTAATGGGATGGCTTTTGTTTCCTCTCAGAAAAAATGCCTGCATTTGTTGTTTGTCATTTTAATAATGGTTCTTTTTTTCAAATCAGTTTTGTAAGAAGATTATTTCACCATGCCTTGGAAGATTCACGGCCAACATCTGTTTTAACAAATTCGTTATCAGTGTGCATATTTTTGTTAGTTCCAAGGGCGCCAACTACTGGAACAACTTATGCACACAACCGCGAAATAACTCATGGATCTACAGTTTCAGCAACTATGCAGACTGTAGAAGGCATGTTGGAGAGTTTAGGTATCAATTGGCCTTTGGATCTTGTTAAGTCAATGATTTTTGTTCTTATTATGTTACGCCTCAGTAATCAAAGGCATTAATAAAAATGAATCATATGCATTAATTTGTAGACACTTGCCATGTCTCCATTTTTTTGATGTCTCCCCGTGCCTGGCCTAGGGACATGCGAGGGTTACTTCGGGTAGAGCGAAGCGAAGCTTCGATTTTCCGGTTTCCAAATAAAAATCAATCAATCATATGCATCATCCAATTTGATTACTTGTAGTTTACTTGCTTGGATCTTCATGGTCAAAGAAATTTCTTATTTTATGGTATTGCAAGTCATTTTTATTTTTGATTTCCTGGAGAATCTAGTTAACTTTTTGTGGGAGATGTTGAATGCCGTGCTGGTCTCTATCGTTCAGGTAGGTTGCTCAAGCTTCTGGATATCTCTTCATCAGATAAAGTTTTGGTTACTACATACGGGAAGTTACAGCCACCTCTTGGGAAACATCGTCTGAAGGTATCTTTCATTTGGTTTAAGTGTATGAAAAATGCTTAATTTTAGTCAAAGTACTGAAAAATGCACAATATTGTCCTTCCTCTTTTATTTAATTTTTAACGTGGCGTATTGAAAGAAAAGGTCATATTTTCTGAAACGGGTCCATTAAGAGGAATAAAGGTCCCTATAGAAGATGAACGAAATTGAAATGAGACATCTACTTCAGTCTACAATTAGCTGAGACTTTAGAGTTTGCAGTTCATTCTTGATTTGATATAATTAAATTTAACCAACATATCAACTTACTTTAGCTTAAGCTTAATCTATCAACTTAGGCTTTTGAGTTGATTGGTTATTGAACATGATTTCAAGAGGTTCTGTATTCAAATCATTTCTTCTCAATTAATATTAATTTCTACTTGTTAGACATTTTTATAATTTTCAAGTTCAAGAATGAGGAAGGTTGATTGATATAATTAAATTTATCCCAACCTATCAACTTAAAAGCTTTTGGATTGATTGTTGAGGTATCATGATTTACCACTTATTAAGAAAAAGTTTCACTTATTGTTCCTTGTGATTGGATTTTCCAGATCGTAGAGTTCATATCGGTATTACTCACAGTGGGTAGCAAAACTGCAGGGGAGTTGATTAATCTTGGAGCAATCAAACGAATTCTGGAGTTGTTCTTTGAGTAAGTGTTTTTATTTCTACAACTTGAGTGCTGATGAGATTCACAATAACATTTGCTTCTATATGACAATAGGTACCCATACAATAACTTTCTGCATCACCATGTAGAGAATATTGTAGTGTCATGTTTACAGAGCAATAATCCTTCACTTGTAGAGCATCTTCTTCATGAGTGTAATTTTGTGGAGAAGATACTGGACGCAGAAAAACATTTCACTTTGCCAGTTGACGTGAACAAGGTAAATGTCCAATTTCTAGTGATTTTGATCTTATGGAAGTTATACACGATCTTATACACGATATTATTAAAGTTTGGGAGGCGGTTGTTTTTAATGCTTTGATATGGAGTTCCTCATTGAAGGCTTTTAATAATTTCCTATTCTAAGTTTATTCTCCCAATTTAGTTAGACCCTTCTATGATTACTTCCTCTTAGAATGAGTTTCTGTATAGTCCTGGGAAGATTTTATACTCCATTATTCTCGATGAAATTCTTCGTTTCTTTAAAAAGATTATGATACATTGTATACCTAGAACATTATTATTTTTCTTTAATTGCCGCTTCTGAAAGTCTGCCTGTTTCTCATTTTCCAACTTGTTCTTCAGCCAACTCTTTATGCAGAAGGTAGATCACCGCCTAGGATTGGGAACAGTGGCCACTTAACACATATGTCTAACAAACTTGTTCAACTCGCAAATAGCAATAGTTTGATTCAATCTCATTTGCAGGTCAGTTCTATTTTTTGAGTTCTCAGGAACATCATTACAGTACTAAAAATTTCCCATGTTTCTTTTTAACAGTCAAACACTGAATGGAATGAGTGGCAAACAAATGTCCTTTCAAAGCGTAATGCTTTGGAAAATGTCTACCAGTGGGCGTGTGGGTATGTTTTTCCTTCGCTATTTTTCACTTCCTTTTACTTCCAACTTCCAAGTACCAATTCAACATCTTAAGGCTGGAATCTCCCCAACAAACAAAAGGGCAGAAGAGATTGGGGAAGAAAACTGTTAGTTTGGCATATGCTTGAGTAGATAAATTCCGCTGTTGGAATTCATGGAATCATTGTAGCGTCAAATGACTGCTATAATACCAAGTGCTATTTTAACCTCCAATCCAATGGGAGATCTTTCTTGTTATGTCATCATCTTTAGGTGTTCGTTTCATTTATTCATATTAAAAAAACAAATAGTATTTTAACTGATTTTTGAATGAATACTTTTCTGAGAAAGATAGATCAGAGCCGTTAATATATTCAGGCACTCAGAATGACCGTGCTTTGTATAGGAACTTCATGTTAACTACTTGATTTCGTCCTTATTAGTTATGATATCAGTCGTTAAAGAGAGTGAAAACAAGTTTCTAAAAATGGCCAGTAGATTATGTTTTTCTCTATTGAATTTTGTTAAGCCACTGATCAACTCAAATGGTTAAGATGATGAGTTGGGATAAATTTATTATAAATTTTGTTAAACCACTCTCCCTTATTAGTGAGTTTAAAATTTGAGAAATTCCCTACGTGTGGAATTCTAAATGGGGTGGAAACAATTTGGTAGAGACTCGAATTCAAGAATTCATGATCTCGTGTTCTGATATCATGTATAATTATGTTAAACTACCAATCAACCCAAAAACTCAAGCCAATGGATTGAGATAAATTTAATTTTATCAACTAACATTTTTATGTTATTATGTCTTTATAACAATGGAAACCTTCATTAAAACATTTTCTCTCAAATCTTGAATTGGGTTAGCTGATTTTTTTTTTTTCCTATTCTTTTTGTATTGTCCAATTTATATTTGTTCGCTTGAATTCTTCTATTGAAACACTTCTATCATCTGAGTTATTTGCATCATGATCTTAAGCTGTATTTGTGCGCTTAACATTCAACTTTCTAGCACATTTTTTCCTATAGGCGCCCTACAGCACTGCAGGATCAAACTAAGGATGATAGTGATGACGATGATGATGATGATTACCAAGATAGAGATTACGACGTTGCAGGTCTTGCAAATAATTTGAGCCAAGCTTTTCAACATGGCATTTGCAAAAATGATGACATGGATGAGGTACTGTTGTCTTTTGTTCTGATAGGAACCAAAAATATATTATAATAGAAAGATAACGAACATACAAGTTAAACCCATTGAGTGAAGACTTATATGGAAGGAACAGTTAGAAAACACATTTATTTACTTTTGACAAGAAACAACTCCACGTTGATAATGAAAATGAAAAGTTCAAGAGATACAAACTTCCCAAGGGGGAAACGGAAAAGACAACAACAAATACTATCCAAAAGAGAACATCCACGAAAGTTAAAATTAAAAAATAAAATAGAGATGGATGCTCACACTTTCTAATACTATTTTTTTTCTAAAAGATCACAAAACTTCTCATTATCAGAAGAAAAGAAAATTACAAGAAGATAACAAGCCCCGTAGCTGAGAAAGAATCAAAACTGTCATTTGAATGTAGATGTGTTTCCTGACGTAAAGCTTTTGCAGGAAGTTTGCTTTGATGATGAATCTGCTGAAGCTGTTATATCCTCTCTGGGTTTAGATGATGATGAGGAGGAAAGGTAGGCAAATCCAATCACGACAATGATTTTTTTTTTTTTTTTCCTTTTTAATTAATGGTTACCAGCTTACCATGAATCTAGAACGAACTATTGTGTTACACTTGTGGAAATGACCTCTTTCTTCTTATGATCAATGAATCATTGGCATGGAGTGGCTCTATCTCGTGCAAACTATAACTTTGATCAGTTTTGATTTTCTCTCAGAAAAATGATGTGACTTGCATTGCAAGATATCCAATGGGACAGTATTCAGTCTTTCACTTATGCATTTATAAAAATGAGTTAGGGTGTACATTTGTGCTAAAGGAAAAGTAAACGGCAAACATTAAAAAGGCAAAACCAGGAGATGAATTGAGACCAGAAAAGAGTGAGGTGTAGATGGTCGGTTTAAATGGCGTCATGGAGAGCAGGGAGGAAGGGTGGAGAACAAAGGGATAACTGTGGAAATGGGGTAAAAGTAAAACGACCAGTTGGAGAAAACACTTTGGGGTCGATGGTTGGTGGGTTGTTGAGGTTAGTGAGCACAAGAGTTTTTATTCATTAGGAATTTAGCCTTGTTTTTAGATTCTCTTCTTCAAATTAATGTCTGGATTCATTTATTTTGTTTCTAAATTAGTATATCTCTCATTCTCGTAGCATTGTGATATTCAAGTCATTTGAAGCTTATTTTTTTAGTGGAGCTTATATTCTAGTCATTTTGTGTATTAGTTAAAGTTGGCCAATCTTATCAATCTTAGTGGAGGTTATTATTATTAATCAATTAAGAAGATTTTCTGTTTTATACAGTGACTCTCTCTTTACCAATTCAAATTGGTTTGCTTTTGTGAACGATATAACTGCAAATGTTGGTACAAGTGGCTTGCTTGCTTCTCCTTCTCCGAATTGTAAAGAGACTAGACACGTCAACGAAGATGATGATTGGGTCGACCATGCAGCATTCTTTTCACAATCACAACAAGGGACGTCAGAACAATCACGCAATGTAACTAGTGAAATAGCAGAGGTTACTGAACCAGGTGTCACAAAACTCTCTCCATCCGAAGATGAATTAGGACCTACCAATGATGATTAAAATTTGGATATTCATTCAAATGATGTAACAATAGGCAACAAGAGCACCAAGGAAAGCTGGAAATTAGGTCAAATGAAATGCTGATCGATATGTAACAATAGGCAACATTGATCCTGTATTCTAAGATCAATCAAAAGGGCAAGGTGAAGGCATGATTGGTTGATTTTGTGTATAAATGTTGATATTCAATAGTTGATATTCTTTCTCACCTTCTGTATAAAAGTTGAGGTCTGATGTTTTTGTCACTCTCACGGTATCCCTATTAAGATTTCTTAGGGGTATGCATTGCTTCCTTAGCGGTCATAGGTTTGAAACTCTCATTGTTTCTTGGATCAAGTTTTAGGACGGGTACTAATGCACTCAATACGTAGGAGGGTGAAATTCCTGTTGGTTGTAAAAATAAAGGTATTAATGGCTGCCTACAAGATTCCTATCAATTATTATGCTGGGAAACTTTGGAAAGAGTAAGTTTCGAGTTTGTCAATGCATACTTTTGAAATTACATTATACCATCAAATATAGAAGCCTAGAACCATATCTCCTACAAACCCTAAAAAAGGTTATTAAGATCTTTGATAAATATTGCATTTACTAAACCCTACGTTCAAATATTATTATATCATTACACGGTGCAAGTTGAGTTCATATCTATTTTGGAGCTTAGTGTAATGGTCATGTTTGTCCAGTGCGTGTTGCACATGGCCGCATGAACCTCTAGATCACTTTTTGTCATACTTTCCTAGTATAAGATTTACTTTTCATGTTATTGTAATTTTCTTTATGTTTTGAGCTGTATGACTCCTCACTATTTTGACGTTCAAGCCTGCCACATCAATTCTGGTCCAAAATGTACTATAGGGGATATGACTCTTGAAGTTTCTCTCATACTAAGCTATTATATGATGAATGCAAACTTGTTGTTGCTCCTATTGTATTTGTCATATACTCTTTCAAACAAAATGTATTTCAAAACATTCGTTCTCCCTTTTTCGAAAACCTTTTCACGAAACTCGTGAAGGAGGTTGCTCCGATTGTGCTACCTGCTTTGTGCTTTCGTTTGGTGACATGCTTGCCGAATTAGGGCAGTACCATCCGAATGCATAACAAGTCCACAAACAAAGTTAAACCGTGATACTTAGCATTAATTTAACTCACGACTTCAGACGTCCTTAATTGAAACTTATTTTATAAAAGTTAGCAATAGACTAAATACACGCATGATAACTTAAAAAACATGAACTAAAATATACGAGTTATAAATTGCACAACTCCAGCTGTTCCACTTATTGTCACTTCCTATTATATTAAGAAGCGAGCATTTTTCAAGGTATTTTCAACTACAACATTGAGAATTATCCTTCTCCACGTGAATAGATTAGGTAGGATGGTTGTAACCAAATGAATAATATATAAACAAAAGCAAGAAAAGGACAAGCAATGGACACCTTTCATTGTCTTTTTTTTTTTTTTTGAAAGTACAAGCAGCTACATCACTTGCAATAAGGACATTGGGGAACAAAGTAAAAGTCTTTCTACTCATTTGAAGTTGCAGCATTCCTCTTGTTCTTTCCTTGGTTGTTCTTCAACTTCTCTGTTTTCTTATTCCCATTATATTGGTTACTGACTGAACCCTCTTGAGCACTGCACATTTGAGATTTTAGATTGAACCCAAATTTCTTCGACACACTACCCCATGCACTCGAACCCTTTGTTCGGCCTAATTTCTCAATCTCCTGCCTCATGTTCGAACATTCCTTCTCGAGCTCGGATACTCTCATCCTCATGTTATCCATTCCCACCTTCAAAACTTGATTCTCTCTAACAGCTGTTCCCCAGCCTCCTTCACTAGGTCCAACAATCCCACTTCTCAACTGCCTGGATCCATCAAGATTGTCTGACACCAGAAAGCAGCCTGCAATTGAAGTCCTGAGCTGAAGTTGCTCAAAGAAGAGTACTTGAACAATGATTCTAAGGGGCAGCCTCTCATTCTGTGCAGCATGGGTGCAAGCTTCTAAGGAAAGCTTCTGGCAGTCCATCAGCCGACATAGTTGCTCTCTGTCCGATTCTCCCAACCATTGGTGTGACTGCAGATTCATAACATTAGAAACAATTAGCAATCATAATCAAGCCATCAGTCAGAGATAGCAAGAGGTGCCATCCATTTCTAGGCTAATTCTGTATTGTGGATCATATTCTCATAGTAGGAGCATAACCTAAACCTCATGCGACTTTCTTGGGATATTTAACTTAAGAGAGATTAGAGAAGAATTTTCCAAATGAATAATACAGATTTTGTTGAGATTCGAGGTGTGAATGCTATTATTCGCCTTCTTTGAAATGCCTTAGTGAGATATGAGACTTATTTTTTACATGGGTGAGTGTCTAAGCTAACTTATGCGTACATCGACTATTCTTATGGAACATGCGACTCTACAATATTTGGATGTTAAAGAATTCATAGAAAACTATTTCTTCGGTACGTGACTACCATAGATGTATGCCTAGGGTCCTCTTTGACCATTAGGCCAACCATGATGAAGACTTTTTTATAACTACTCTTTGACTTGGTTTGGTTCTTCCCTCCCAAATAATAATAATTATGAGAAAAACTTAAATGATAAAACAAACACTGATTTCGCTAACAAAGAAAACCAAGTAAATGAAGAAGCATGTAACATCGGGCAATGTTAAATGATTCTACAACTTAATGAACAAAGGATCATGTCCAAAGAATGGGGTTGAGACTTCGAGACAAGATAAATGTTAGCGGGTATCAACTATTAATCCATGAGAGACTTCCAAATGGTGCAACCAGCCAAATTAGACATCAACATGACTTGCAGCTTAATTTCTATTATCATATAATCCATACCTTCAGATATATATCTATAGCACGATAAAGGCCATCGTCTAGAGGTCGAGCGTAATCAGGAACTGCACCAGCAAGAGCTTGAAACTTAGGAAGCTTCAAATTCACATCAGGAGCAACTTCTGCAAGGTATCCATCTATCAGCTTTGCGACCATGGTTATCGGTGGCATAGAGGGTGACCCTATAAGCTGTTCATCATCAATAGAACATGGAGAAGCACCCCCATGATTGGCCTGATCCATTGCTAGGAAGTGCTCAAGAATCCTTTGGACACAATCAACATTGTAAAGTGTCTCCATGGAGTAAGAGAAATTGGGCATCAAAAGATCTTCTAAAGTGGCTTGATCAAGCTGCATGCCAACCCTTTTCTCTAAAGTGGAGATACAAGAGGGATTGACTCGAAGAATCATAGACGTACGTAATAAACCAAAAAGAAACTTAGTCGGAACTAGGTTCTTCTGCATTGGGAGCATCTTCTCGACCTCTTCGAGTAAATTCTTTTGTTCCCCTTCCGCAGGTGGTGTCCCCAAAGCCACTGGAGCAAGTCGACTACTAGATTCACTCGATCCTTGACGCCGATTTAGACCAGGAATGTACCTCTTAGCATAGGTCGTGACAGACCCTGCAATAATTTCCTGTTTGATTCCACGTGATTCCATGACAGAAATTAACCTCTTGTAAAGAGGCAAGCTTAAAGTCGCGGCATCCTCAAACCACCAATCTAGACTTGAATTTTTTGGTCTAGCTCCGGTACTTATGCCATTCCACAAAACACTGCCACCAGGACTTTGCATCGGTCCTCCGTGCTCTATGATAGGCCACCCAAATAAACTTGGGTCGGTGCATGCCTTAACAGCTAGAGACTCGATACATCTCTTAGTAATATGGAGTTCATCAGCATGGGGGAGAATATCATCATCACAGGTTTGTAGTGCTGTCAGAGAGTCTTTCCAGCTTTTGAGGACAACTTGATTCAAAAAGGTCTCAGTTTGAGAAATAAGATTACCCTCCCCATACTCTTCAGTCATTTCTAGACGCTCGGCTGCACAGCGAAGATAAGCAACATTTGACGGAGTAAGTTCAAGTTTCACCCCGTAGCAGAACTTGGCAACAAGTTCAAATGTTTTGGCACCCCCAGGAACTTCGGGAATAGTTATTACACCTCCTTCCTCCTGTTCTTCAGGTGCTTCAGCAATCATTCTTTCCATAACCCCACTTCTTGATAGCAAAGGGAACTGCAATCACGAACATTAGAGGACTTAAGTAAATAAAGAAAAAGCATAAAATACACTCATATAATAATCAAGGCTATATTCTAAGTTTCTAACATTACGGTCCATTATGATCAGATAGCTCATGAAATATTACAAATCTGCAGCCTCAAAGATAAAACAGGTTTAAAATATAACATGGTAAATGTCAAAGATGCCAGCCAGTAAACTCCTTAAGAGTTAATTAGAAGTATTTCCACAATTCGATAACAAGTAAAAGGTGATTGTACAACTCTACTTTAAGTGGTGAACCCGAAGGTAAAAGTCACAAAAACAACAAAAAGTTAGACAAGTACATTGTTCCGAATGTCGTACGAGAATCTCTACAGGGAAGTGAAGAAAAGAAAACATCTCATCGAAGTTTGTATTCACTAGTGAAACAAAGAGATAGTATAAATTACCTTGTGCAGATGAAATGACATCTCTCCAACTTCAACAATAATATCACTAGGCAGTCCACTAGTGCAGAACCTGCAGCCATTAACAAAATGCATAAATCAAGTAGGAAGTTTTCCCTTATTCATTCTCTCTCCCAGAAGATGGGTGCAAAATTAAGAAATATAACATCAAAACATTGCCTACATTACTCTGATCCAAAAGTTTCCATCTAAACTATTGAGCTAAACCTCAATTCTCAACCTATTTAATCCAGACAAATGAAGAGAACTGATACAAGTTACAGAACAGATTCTATTGCAGGAAACAAATGTATAAAGTTTAAAGTTCAGGGTCCATACCAGGCCTGTCCTTGCCTTTGGAAAGCATCATTTTTTGATCCTAGCTTAACGCAAGCCATATTCCCACTGAAAAAGGGAAAAAAAAAAGTAGGAAACAAAATTTCAGTTTAAGGGCTTCAAATTCGAACTTAGATAAAGAGCAAAAGCACCCATAAAGCATAAACCACAATCCACACCTTGACACTTTCTGAAAAAATCTTGTGCAAGGAGAATCTAAAGCAAACCCCCAGCCAAAATTCTCGTTCAAGAACAAAATCAGCAGAGAACCCTAGAAATCCAAAGCACAGATTTCCAAAACTAGGGGCAATGTAGTTCGTTGACAAGTTTCTCTTACAGAAACAACTCACTACACAAATGGGTATGGCTCAAACTCGTCAAAATCTGACAAACTCCAGGAAGAACGGTTACAATCCCTACCAACACAGAGAAGAAATGGGTAAATCCTTACACAAATTGAGCTCTGATTTCAATTGAACAGATCCTCCAGCTACCCACTTCACCAAAATACAACACAAACACCCAGAACAAAAAAAAAACACACACACAAACAAATGAAAGCAAATCAGGACACTGAAATTAGTTCAACCCCTACAAAATTTGACCTAACACCAACCAGCCACTCAAAGAAGAAGAAACTAATGGTTCGAGCCGCTGTAACACAGCTAGAAGATTCCAAAATCCAAAGGCTAACGAGACAGAAGAGAACAAAATCGAAACCCACTCATAGAAGAAGCGATTATTAAAGAAAAGGGCACGAAGGGAATCGCTTGTTAGCATTAAGTATAGCGCTGAAAGCAATGTTCCATGCGAGACCCATTTGCCATAAAGCCAGCCTGAAGCTGCGGAGCTTGAGAGAGAATCGAAAACAATTGAAATTGAAAATGGGAAATTGAAATTGAAATTGAAAACTCCAACGCCTTTGTTTAGAATGACAATTAATGGCAGCTCTGCCTCTGAGAGAAGAACATGTGGGGGGACAGTTTGGTTACAAACACACTCATTAATCACATTTACTTTCTAGTAATTCGTTCCTCTATTAGCATAATCGAACAGTAACGCTGTTGACCAACACATGATAATCTGGTTTAATGAAGAACAATTCCTCTGTTTATTCATAAATTTACAAGCTTTCAAGTAATTAGCTTTCCGTTTTGTCCAGCTAGGCCATGTGGATATACTTGGCTTCTTTTGGATGATTATGAATTTTATATATATACACATTTAATGGAATACATAATTTTGTGTTGATGTAACGTAGTAGTTTAAAGAATTCAGCGAAACTTACGATGCAATTAATTATTTTTATTTATTTTAACCATTTTTTAGTTACTTAAATAATAAATTGGAAAAATACATTTTTGACAATTTAATTTTAGTTTGATTTTCAAAATTAAACATTTTTATTTATGATATTTTAATAATACTCATATTTTATTTTTAATATTTTAAACTAATTTATTATTTTAATAATGCTCCCTTTATTACATTAAATAGTAAATTGGATAAAAAAAGCGAGCATAATAGTTCATGCATTAACAACCACCTGATCAGTGGTTCCAGTAGAGTTTGTGATTATCTCTTCCAATTTGTAATAAAAAATAAAGTTTTTTTAAAAAATACATTTCTAGATTTAGATTGATTTTCAAAATTAAATACGTTTATCTATTATATTTTAGTAATACTCACTTTTAGTGTTGATATTTCAAAAGTAATTTATTATTTCAAAATCACTTATTTCTGTCACCTATCTACAAAATTCATATTTCATCAAATTATTAACTTATAACACATATACAAAAATTCATATCTAAACAGGTTATAATCTGCAACTCCTGTATACAACTTTCTCATTGAAATTTTGTTAAGAATTTTTTTTTTTTTTTGATAAATTGGGTTGAGTGAGACGTTTTTTTGGGAGTATTGGGCATGGAAGACAAATGATATATGAGCTTTTAAGAAAATAATAATAAAAGGCCAATTTTCATTACAATTATGCAATAAATCTCATTACTTTCACCCTCATTTTGTTCTTTACCCACTTTAATTATTCAGTCGAAAAAAAATATATATAAGAGAGAATTAAAGGAAATTTTAAGTGATTTATAAAATTTTAGAGAAGGTAAGCTTTGCTTAAATATAACAATAATATAATTAGTTTAGAGTAGTTATGATTCTCGTTTCAATAGAAGAGTAATGAGTTGTAGTTGTGATATAAAATATTCAATTGATCAGTTAATAATTTGTAAATAGACAGGTAGAAAACCCTAATTTGAATTAGGGTTAAGAGTGGTTGAAGATTTAAGCGATATTATATTTTAGAGGGTTGTGTTTAAGGTTGTTCAAGATTTTTTTTTTTTTTTTTTTGAACTAATTAATTTTTTTTTTTTCCTAGGAAAGAAAAATGATTGGTGTTTGCAGTTTTGAGTAAATAAAAAAGAAAGTCATCCTTTAATTGAACGACAAAAGCTGCAATTGATTAGCCACACATCTTTTAGGTTCTAATCAAGGTTGGTGAGGCTAACTTCAATGGTCTGCCACGTGAAGCAACTCCTTGCTCACGGTAGGGAATTTTTTTTTTTAAATTTAAATAAACTAATATATATATATATATATATATATATATATATATTATAAGTTAATTATAAATTTGGTTTATATCCTTATTTTTTATAGAAAAAAAAGTGTAGCGAAAAGATTAACATTAGTTTGAAGTAGTTAGCTACTGGTTTGAGAATTAATGTTCATAGTAGTTGAGTAATTAATTATTTGTTTAGGAATTGATGCTAGCAGTGGTTAAGGTTAAAATTTAGTTGATATCGTTTGAATAAAATAATAATTTCGTCACGTGATTAGATAAAACCTAAAAAATAATCAATATTTTTTGTGAATTGCAGACAAATTAAGTATGTGTATATAACTTCTGATATATGAATGAAGTGTTTTTTTGTTCAATATCCAATTACTCATCCCACTCTCTCATCATTTTTTAGAACAAATTATAATTTTATTTTATTATAATTTTTTTTGAATCATAGGGACACCGATTTATAATTTACTCTAAAATATATTTTAAACCAAATCTTAATAAAATTAAATTTGGGTCTTTAAATAATAGAAACGTAGTTAGCAAACCAATCCAAAGTCAAATTTTTGGTAAATTATAATGACAGAGTTAAATTAGATGATTCCATCAATGTTCTAATCAATCCAAGGATTGAATTGATGGTTTTATAAAATATCAGTTCTATTTGTCAATTTTTTTAAAATAATGTTCTATTTGCCTAATTTTTTTAAATGTCATAGTATGCGCAATATATATCTCTCTCACACACATACACATACATACATACATACATACATACATATTATAAGATAAATAAACTTGGTTACTACAACTTGTTTGATAAAGATATACTATGTGTTAGATTTTTTATAAAATATTAAAAGCGAATTGTCCATATCCAAAAGAAGCAGGGAAGTGGTATGCTTCAAATACTATAAAAAAAGCATGTGACTTTCGTTTCAAAGCATTCCAAAACACTTTAAGTTTTGTGTATCGACTCTATAGTTAAATTTTTTTTGTATTCTCTTGTGGAGAGTGGGGCAAAGAGTATGAGTAGTATAAGATTTGAAGAGGGTGTTTATGTAATTGAGATCGAGGCCGAGAGAATTGTGTGTGATTGTACCAATTGATTTTTTCTCATTTTTAAGTTAAACTCAACTTTTGTTAGTATGATCAATGAAAGGAATTAAAAATTCAAATATAATTCAATTGACCTAATATATTAATTGATCATAATAGAGATAAGAGATCAATAATTTCAATTCTTACATTTCCATTGTACTATGTATATATATATTGATAAACAAAAAAAAGTTCTAAACTAATAATTGGATGTACATGTACTAAAAAATTGATTTATATGTGGTGAAGAGATTGAATTATTGTGTGGTCCATTAAGGGTAGTTGCCCATCTCCCTAAGGTATCAAAAATTGATTGATATTTAGATGAAGACTACTTAAAGGAAGCTGAGGGTGATGTAAGCTACCAAATCATTGTATTCATATATATATATATTTTATTATACCAACCTAAATATAATTATTCAACTTCTTAAAGTATACTCTCTTGATTAGAAAATGAAAATCTTCAATCTTTCTTCTATCTTCACATGTTTTGAGCTAAATAAAATAATGTTTTATTTTTAATTAATTTAGTCTTCTAAAAATAAATTTATTTGCTCATTTTAATTACTTTTTAGTTTTTTATTGATTCAACTCGTCAAGAGCTTATTTATGCGTAACTAGACCATGTGATTCTCATCAACTAGAATGTTATGAATTTGAGTCGTGATCTATACCATTTGTTATAGAAGTAAATAAAAAAAAACAACTTGATTTTTATTATACATCAATATAATTAAATTGACCTTACCTCATTACGTAAAACGTCTAGTTTTTTTGGAATAATTAGTATATACGTGATTCAATATGGTATTGATCTTAAATTCTATTATTAATTGATATAGTTAAATTTACTTTTAACTCTAAATATTCTAAACCTTTTTTGAGTTGTACAATAATTAGAGGTTGAGGGTCTAAAACCTATGATCTCTGGTCATTTGTTGCGCATTGATGTTGTTGACCTATTGTTCTTGTTGGACTCGTCAATCTATATCATGATTTTCAACAAATTTTTATAACTTAGATATGTTAGTTTAGCAATATTTTGATAACCTTAATTGTTGTTGCTAGTTTTTAATTTTTTTATCATGAAATGGGTTGTTTAACCAACCACTAAATCAACTACTAAAGAAGTTGCTTTTTAGATTAATTGGGCAATGAGACATTCTAGAAAATAATACCAAACTCCTTATTTTTGGGTATGTGAAACTAGCTAGACTTTATATATTTGCCAAATAATGGCTTGGCCTACTAGATAGGGACAAGGTAGCTTTAACCAACCAACAAACACCCTTTAGCTTGCTTTGTTTAATGTCAATGTCATCACCATATTCAACACATCATCTACAATTTTAACCATAAATAGAAGGAAATTTTGTTTACTCTTTTAACTCTAGCTAATTTTATATATATATATATATATATATCATATTTTTGACACTCAACAACTCTATTATAATTACCAAAGTTGAGTTCAATGATCTAGCGTATAATCCAATAACTAAAAGAATCGTGAATTCACATATTCCTAATTCTAAAGAATGTTGGATTAAAAAAACCATCTACCTACCGAAATGGTTAGTGATGCAGTAGTTTCAATATTTGGTGTTAATCCAGTTCAATACCAGCGTCACAGATTCAATCCTAAAATTCGGTATTTGACTCTTCATTTATTTTAGAGCAGTAGTATCCTCTATGTAGGGTTTATAGTCTCCTACCTTTACCAACATTATATTCCTTTGCCATGTTTCCCTATTTTTTTAA
>JBBMEG010000024.1:632617-650780 GCA_037832605.1 Cyclanthera cordifolia
TGCACACAGTACATTGTCACAACCTATGGTCTAACAAAACTATTCTATGATTTAATGAAGATGTGAATGAATATCCCATGATAAGGGAAAAGGAATAAACAAAATTAGCAAGGCTGATTAATAAATTAAAAAAAAAAAACCTAAATTCACACTTCAATTAACTGTAAAGCTATGACAACGGTGTCAAGCCTACAATATTGATATGAAAATTGTTTAGATGTTATTTGGATTTTAATAATGTGTAGCACCGTCCCTCCAACATAACCTCTAACTGCCTGAACCACCCACAAGAGCCCAATCCCTCTAATTGCAAAACCAAAGAGTCACTGGCAATTTGGTGATCGACAAGGCGAAACAACTAAAATTAAGAATTATGTATGGTCAAAACAGTGTTGTGGGATATTTGGTCGGAAAGGGATTCACGACCATTTATTGGATAGATTTTTTTTTTTAATTTTCTTTTTTTTAAAAACCGGAAAATCATAACTTCGCTCCACTATACTACCCCAGCCCATCCCTAGGCAAGGCACCAGAAGACATTACAACACGAAAGATGTCTACAAATTAATGGCACGAGTGAGTTTCGAACCTGTGACATAGAGCAGAACACACATTTAAAGCTCAAGCCTTCGACCATAGCGCCAAAGGGAATGGGAACATTGGATAATTTGATATCATCATAAATGAGACCGGTACACTTTGTCAAAATATTTTTTTCATTATTTTTCCTCCGTTAATAACTTGAATTAGTATTCATGTTTTCAGTTCTAGGGTTTGGCTTGAGAGCGGAAATCTTGAAATTGCATCTGATTTTGTATCCCGATGAAGCTATATCTATGTAATTTTCGCAATACCAACAAAAAGTAGCGTTTCCTTGTTTCAAAATGGAAACAATTAAGTCATGTCGCAATTCAATCAAGGCCATAAAAAGAACACAAGTAATTACTCAAGACGCCGAAACTTCAATCTGAAAGAAAGACACAAATACACATGCCTTCGCTCAAAATATAGAGAGGGTTTACAATATAGTGGAAAAACCGTACCTGAAATCGAAGAACTGTGGGGAATAAGCTGAAACAGAAGCAAATGCGGGCAAAACCCTCAGGAAATCGAAGATTGGAAGCGAGCGAGAGATGGGTCTGTTGAAGATGAGGATGAGATCATTGAAGAGAGAAAGAGAGAGAGATGAAGAACAAGAGATTTACAGAGAAAGAGAGATGAAAATGGCGACCGACAGAAGAGAAGTGTTGCGGTGGGATTGGAAGAGCAATGGAAGAGGGCTTCAGCTATGTATCGTATCGAGACAGAAAAAGGAGGGAGTCCAGAGCGGGCGGGGATTTACTTTTTTATTTATTTCCTTTTTTAAATCTTAATTATTCATCAAACTGAAAATTGACATCGAAGTCCCTTGTGAAGTCTCATCTATATAAACTTCTGTCACATGTTTGGTACGCTACTATTTCAGCCCAACTACATTTTGATGATAATCATTACTTTTAAATATTTAAAATAAATATTAATTTTAAAAATTACATTCATACGAGGTTTTGAATCATTACTTCTAAATACTTAAAATAAATTAAATGGAGACTACAAATTAATATCACAGATAGGTCTCAAATATGAGATCATGAGAGAGCATGTGTTCCGTATTTCTTTTTAAATTTTATTGTTTAACTCCCTCTCTCATGTATTTTCATAATTTTTTTGATTGAAAAATATTTAGGGTATTATTAGAGGGGTATTTGATTTGGAGGAGGGGAAGAATGGGAGTTTAACTTTTTGTTTGTTTTTAGTATATCACAATCTCTTCTCAACTCTTTTTCACCCTCTCTTCTACTTCTCTCAAACATACAATCAAATCGCATATCAAACTTTATATCAAATTTCATTTAAAATAAATATATTTCATCTTAAACACAAATTGCACAAACAGTTTTTACAACCCTTCATTTGTAAAACATCAATCCCCAAACAAATACTTAATATCTCTATATAACTTAATTTCTACTTCTTTCTCTTCTCTCGTCAACCCAAAATCCAAACACCCCTAGATGTTGCTTATTTCACCTTATGTACTTTTTAAACATATAGTTAATTAAAAAAAAATTGATTGACAAATTTGGATCAATAACACGTCATAGCAAAATTTAATTTTAGGCAATTAAAAATTCATAATTGTCTCAATGTTAAGTGGACCAAAAGTTGGTTTGTTTCAAATATGGATTTGCATTAAACCATACTAAAGTCCATGTAATAAGTCCAAAGGTCCATAGTGCTTAAGCCTAATGGTCAAGCACAACGGTCTAGTTAAACCACTAAAGCTTCAGTTCTCAAGTCTACGAGAAACTCTAAAAAATTAAGAGTTATCTCTCATTTTCAAAAGACATGAACTGAAACTAAAGATTCAACTAAAATTTTAAGTTGAAGACTGAATACTCATAAACTTCGAATCATCTAGTCATGGATAATTCAAAGATGCATAAGTCTTCAAGACCAACAAGAGAATTCATCCATCAGAGTTCAAAATTTAAAACACTCATTGACAAATGCACCCACGAATTCATAAGACAAATACTAGAGATTGTAACACGTACACATATTCAAATCAATAAAATATTTATTTTAGTTCCAACTTCTTAAAAAGTTTCAAAACTGATTAAGAAAAGATACATGTTAATTATCGACAAAACATATTTACTTTAAAAGATATTCAATAAATTTTATAAATTGTTTACATTCACACCAGTAAAATTTAAAAATTAAATATTTTTTATTTCGACAATGATTTGAAGTATGAGATTACAATTTCAAAAGTCATATGTTTGAATCCCACTCCAAATTGATGTTGAATTCAAATAATAATACGATGATGACGGAGAAAAACATACAAACTCACTATCAATTATTTAAGACAAACATTTTTTAAAGAGACACTAATTAAAAAGATTTAAGTTCACAATTCTATCCAAAATCTACTACTACAAAAGAAATCAAAGTTTAAAAAAATTTAAGTAGGATCAAACATAACTACGTGAGTTGATCTTCATAACTAGATTGGAAGAATTCAAGATAAGATCTTGATCGAGATATGATATATTCATTATTACAAGATAGTATAGTTATACAACATTTTTAATAAATTAAGCACTACATTTTAATGTTAGGATTCAATGAAATTCGGAGGACTGAAATTAAGATTTTAAAAGTCTGAAGCCAAAATTTTAATGACAGATAAAAATTTGAAGTGCAAGAACAAAAAAAAGAAGACAAGTTATGATTTGAGAGACAATAGGAGCATGGTTTCATTCCAGTGGCCTTTCTTCAGCTTCATCATCATGTTCAATATCCCCAAACTTGTTGTAACTATGCAGTCTGCTCATCATAGCCAAGCCTATGACAAATAAACACAACATGGATTTAATCAAATCACATAAACTCAATGTACAAAGTGGTTATCATATCTATGAAAAGTTCCTAAATCCAACCAGAGGATGAGTGGAAAATGCTTTTTTTTTTCTCCTTTTAAAAATAGTTTGTTTAAATTATATAAATTTAGTACTGCTAATTAACATCATAGAATGATCTCAAATAGTCGATCGGAGTGTATCTTAAATGATTCGTGCAGTTCCTCTGCTAAAAAAGTTAGTGGTTCAAATTCACATCCTCGTGTGTGTGATCAAAGAAAAAGGTTTTAAAAGAAAATTTAACATGGTAGAGATGTGTGGAAAGATTCGAAATTTAAAAGACTACTTTAGATCAGTGTCTTAAAAAGCTCGCGCCTAGTCTCAAGACGCAGATTTAAGATCTTGCCTTATATCTACAGAGTCTCGTGTAAAAAGGTAAGTACTATCCTGCGATTAATTATATAAAGGTTTTACTAGTCCTAAACATAAAAATTCTTGCGTTTAGGGGTCTTTTTGTTATTTATTAACTACAAAAATAACATTTACTAACTCTTAGAGTAATTTCTTTAATATTCCCACTCCAACTATGTTATTCTTTCTTTATAAATGTTCTTAGCGTCTCACAAAAAAAACCCACGATTTTTTGCGCCATGCACCCAAGTCCTAGAGTAAACTATTGTGCCCTAGTACGCCTTGAACTTTTAAAAACAATGCTTTAAATATGGATGGTAAACAAGCTTCAAGCTAGAAAAGAGATGCAAAATTCTAGGAAGTATATTTGATGTTTGCCTCTTCTACATCAATGTATGCGTACCTTCAATTGTTCGGTAGAAAGACGACCACCAGCTGTAATCTGGAATTGAGTCTCGACTTAGTATTTCCTCTATTCGTCCGTCATGTTTCCCCTCCAAGACTTCATGCAGTGTAAGAACTGCATCTTTTGTTTTCCCAACGGTATCATTACCATCAACAATATAATCTGACCTTGTGAGGTCACTTTGAGAGACAGCAAGACTTCTAGACAGAGCAAATTGTGCAGCAGTCATCCAGTGGGATCTTGCAAGCCATCTCCTATGGCCATCATGCAGTAATTGGTTTTCACCATTTGAATTGCTCTCTTTTTTTCCAAGAACTAAGCTGCACAAGTATTGAGCATTTGCAGGTCCTGTGCTTTGAACCATTCTATAAAATGCACTTCCTTCATTTGAAAGCAGTTTATCAGGGGTATCATATTCAACAACCTGAATGGAGATGGGTAGTTCTAAGAAAAATGAACAATAATTGCATAAATATTTCACTTTATGCTGAGAATAAGAAGATTGAATATTGATGTAAGAACCAAATGATAGAAAAATTTGCCCCGTTTCATAATTTCTGAAGCAGGTTTTGAATTGGGAAAATATCTAAGAAAGTTTTGAAACAAATAAGCAGAAACACGCACAGACATTGGGCAGACAAGATTCATTTTCAATAAAATGTTTCCTTCTCCATTTTTTGTCAAGAATCTCTTGAAGTGTATTATGCACCATTTGTATTCCATGATACCATAGTTAAAACACCTCCATAAACGTCAAGTACCATAAACTTTCATTCAAGAACTTTTTTTTAATATTCATGACTGTTTGGGCTAGTTTACGCAAAACTCAACTATTGCCTCATGGCATACCATGTAACTCTACAAATTTGATTATCAAAGAAATTCATAGAAAATTAATTTCTTAGTAGCTGGCCACCATATATTGAACACGACACCTTTTAGGTACTCAAGACTCTCTTAGCCATTAGGCTACTCCATGTATCTACTCCATGGATCGTTCTAGGAAGTAAGAACTAATGACAATCAGTGTTTATTTTCTACCTGAAACAGGAGGAGGTTATGTGGTCATTCCTATAATCCAAATATTCCTAGCCCTCGTGAGAAGAAATAAAATTAAGTCATACCTGACCCATATCCAGTACAAGAATCCGATCACAATCAATAATTGTGTTCAACCTATGAGCAATTATCAGCATAGTGCATGCTTTGAACTCCTCGCGAATAGTTTTCTGTATCAGAGAGTCTGTGTTAACATCGACAGCTGCAGTTGCTTCATCAAGAACAATGATCTTGGATCTTCTCAATAATGCTCTAGCAAGACTTATCAGTTGCCTTTGTCCAACGCTGAAATTTTCCCCTCCCTCTGAAACCTTGAACAATTATACACTAACATTAAGCAACAATGAAGTTCAAAACTTCAACTTTCGCTTCAATTTCAATAGAATAACTATGTATCATATGTAATGATATATGAGAATAAGGTCTCAAAATATTTTCGGTCCTAAAAGATTATTTTACAAATCTGTCATCACTTCTTATTTGCGGATTGTATCTATCGAATGCAGGATCGCAAGCTCCCCAATACTTGAATTGCCACAACTTACCCTTTTTATTCAAGTACTCACGGTTTGTTTCAGTCATACCAGCGACCTATTTAAACCTTCGACAAAAATACCTACTATTCAAGTATGGTGAGTCATCATTGAGCTACACTATTCAAGTTTTCACCGCTTGTTTCAGGTAGACAATTTTTTTAATCATAATTTCAAATATGTTAGAAAATAGAAATATTATTAAAATTGTCTACTGATATCACAACCTCGAACTTTGTTGCGAAGGTAATTCTACTGATATTATTCATGTTGATTATATAATAATCAGAGGTATATCCAATGCAAATTATTAAAAAATAATAATAATAATAAAATACTGGACATTCACCTAACTAAAGTTGGCAAAATTTCTTACCTCGGTATCCAAGCCAAAAGAGCTCCTCATAATTACATCCTTAAGATGTGCTCTCTCTAGAACCTCCCACAGGTCAGCATCATTGTGATCACAGAATGGATCAAGATTAAATCGTATAGTTCCTAATTAAGCGATAGATGGATGAATAGAAAGAAAGAAAAAGAGGATGAGAGACAAAAAATTGATAACTTATTATTCAAAACCTAAAATTTAATTGAATTCAATGTAGAAGCTAGCTAATTTACAAGTTGACACAAGGCAAACCTGAAAAGAGAATTGGTGATTGAGGAATGACAGTTAGGGATTTTCGTAAATCTGTTAGCCCAATCTTAGCAATGTCACAGCCATCAATTGTTATTCTTCCCCTTTCAATTTCTACAATTCGAAATAATGCATTCAACATACTTGATTTTCCTGCACCAGTTCTTCCAACTATTCCTAGCTTGTCGGTTGGTAAAATATTAAACGTTAGTCCATGCAAGACCGGAGGTAGTCCAGGCCTATAGCGTAAGACAACTTCCTCAAAATCTATTGACCCAGATGATGGCCAACCGTATGGGGGGCGGCTATGCTCAATTATAGCTGGAGCCTCTGAAGGCAAATCTATGTATGTGCCAACACGTTCGACGGCATTTAAACTATTTTCGGTCCTACTCGCTTGTCTTAGAACACCACTTAACAAGTTTGTGATATTTAGGGTATAACTTAAAAGTAACCCCATTGTAGATGCAAATGCCACCTGGTTTTCTTCTCTTGCATTCTGCAAGACAGCAAAAGTTGCTGTCAACCAGATCATAAGGCCTCCTAATGTTTCCAACCTTATTGTGAGCCAGCGATTTGAACTGATATTTGCAAGAGTAAACCTGATACTATTATCCATGAACCTCCCGTTGATGTTTGCCATTCGATCATATGCCTTGTATGCACGAATAGATGACAGACCATTTAATGCTTCCCCAAAGTGCGCATACACAGGAGATCTAGTAATCGAATTCAAGCGTTTAACTTCACGTGAGGTACTCTGAAAGAAGCATGAGAAACAATTCATTTTCTCCTTCAAATACAGCATCCATACTTTATTGGCAAAAATGAAGAGCATAAAAGCAGATAAGTTTATAACATTTAACAATTGTTTTCAGACAATCCTTTTCTCTATGGACAAGAAACACAAATGACTTAAAAAAACATTTTTCAATATTTAACGGCATTTTCTGGAATAAGAGTTATTCAGTTACTCTATACATTACCACAAAGCCTATATGGGATTTCCATCCATACTACTTTGTCAATAAACATTCAGTCATTCACTTAACTCAAGAGAGTTCTCCTACTCACTAGCTTCCAAGACCAGAAAATTATATATATATATATATAAAAATTCCCAGTAGATAATAAATCATTTTCTAAAAGAGAAAATGTTGATTTGATTTTCTTACATATTCGGATTCTCCAAATTGAATTGAGTTATTAACAAATGTTAAAACAGAAAAGAGAAGGCTACATGTTGAGAGCGTAGTTACTAGTTTCTTTACAAATCTGGTAACGCATGAAGGCAAATAAATAGATAACCTTTAACTAGAAACACGTTGAAAGGCTAAAAAGAAAATATCTGACAAATTGTGAAGAGAAGAGAAAAGTAGAAAGTTAACTTCATACCTGATAGTATAAATAGGCTGCATAAAACACAATCAATAGCGGTGTAATGGCCCATAGGGAGATTGGGCTAACAATACCTATTAGAACAAAAGTTGACAACAGTTGCCATAGTTGCCCAAGAAATGTACTCATAATATTGGCAAGAGCACGATCGATGTCTCCTAGATCTTTTGCAAACCTATTGATAATCCGACCAATTGGATTGGTGTGGAAGAACACCATTGGAGCTCTTAGAATTGAATGTAGCATGGAGTTGTGCACCTTTCTAGACGCACGAAGGCTTGAAATGATTAACCAATAAGAGCTTGCCAGAGTAAATATCACCTAGAAGAAGCACAAGCAGAACAACTCATAGATACGGAGAAAGCACAAGTTATGAACAGTATGTCTCCATGCAAAAAACTTGGTATTTACAAAATTCATAAATACCGTAGTGGTCACCTGAGCAACATATTGTATCAGGGCTTACGTCCTAATTTCTTTTATATTTCAAATTTTAATACATAATTAATGGATAACTCTTCAAGAGTAAAAACACCGCTTGATAATTTTAAATTTTCAATTGCCATGATATTCTTATAAAGGAAGAAGACCATTTATATATATATATATTTGTTTATTTATTTATTTTCTTGAATAAAAATATTGCACGTTTGTGTTTATAGATACTGTTCTTTATGGGCCTTTTTATTATCTATACAAGTTCACTTTTAAAAGTGAAACTAATTTTTGCTAAGAAACAAGGGCTTTGCATTAAAATAAATATTGAAAAGTACACGAGAAAGATGTACAACTAAGGAGATTACAAGAAGGCTCTCCAACCAGTAGGTCAGCGTACCAAATCTATGTAACAAACCTTATTTAGTTTTTTTCACAAGTACAGATTTGTACTATCTCACTCACATGTGTTTTCGTTTTAACCGGATATGTATGGAGGTGGGTTCTATTTTTTTTTTCTTGCATAATTAAACACAAAGGAACAATTAATAGATTGTTTAAACATATTAAACGTAAAACAAGACCAAAACTTTAATGGTATCATGTACTAACTAGTAACCATTATAGGACTTCTTCCATTTTTAAATATTATTGAATTAAAAAAATAAAAAAAAGCTAATTAATTAACTTACCTCAAATAACAAAACCTACACACAAAAAAACACAGAAACATTTGGAATTTTGAAATTTTAAACGTGAATTATTTTGCATACCCGATATAGATATTTTGTATTCTCAATCACTTAAATTTTTACTGTCTAATGCACAAATACAAATATCTATATACGCCAAATAAACCCCAAGGTCCAAATGGGTTGACATACACTCACCTGGCCAAAGGACAAAACTGCATAGATGAAATTGTAATATCCAGCATTATAATTTTCTGAAATACTTTTCTTTGTCCAAAAGCTTAACCATGTGCTAGTTGAAACTCGAAGGACTTCTGTCAGCAGAAAAAATGAAAAGAGTGTGATAACTATCCATGGACCTCCTAATGCATCCTTATACCTGCGCATTTAAAAGAATTCCTATTAATAAGATAAGATCCAATACTGTTAGAGACTATGGATGTTCTTGTCCAAAATAGAAAAGGTTACATTAAATACTTCAATTTCCAATCTTTCTTGATTGAAATACGACATTGATAAAACTGTGTAACGTATAGAAACATGGATTACAACTTATGCGGACTTTTGAGAGGCTAACACCTACCCAGCGTATGCCTTTTCCCAAAATTAGACTCCTACCTTGACTAAGAACTAACTTTATGGGCATCCACGTATTGACATCATTTCTAAAATAGGAGTGGCTATTGGATATCCATGAAGGATGCCTCTTTACCCATCTACCAATTTTGAAATTTTAAACTATAGTAGCAATCCAAGCATAGTTCAATTGATAAAGCACCAACTACCATCCCAAAGTTCGGTAGTTTGAATTGTTGAACTAAAAAGGAAAAAACAACTAAAATAGCTAATCTCTGACAGAAATTTATGTGGGTTACAGTTTGTTGTGACAGATATATGCTGACACTAATTATATAAAGCTGAAACTACGTATCATCCTCACTATTTAACAAGTGAGTCTAACTATTGCTATTGTCAGACCAAATATGAGATAATACTTACACTAGAGCCAAATATATTATATAGGCATACAAGGAAGCCCTAAACTAAAATAATAGTAAATTACAATAAAGAACAAAAGACTGATAAGCTCCTAAATTCACGTATATATACTATAATAACTATAAACTATATAGATGTCCAGGTTGAGAAACAAATGACCAAATAGTTTCAACCACTCAACATTCTGGCAGTTTGATCTTAGTAACATGAATATTGGTTGATTTTAACGTTTTTTTTTATATAAGCACACAGTATTTTGAAGCATTGATTCCTGTAAGCCGATATTTTACCTCATTAAAACCTTCCAACTTACTACTCCTGTCTCCCTCTCCTCCTGCTTGATTAGTACAGAGTTCTTTCCTTTCCCTTTTTTTGCATAACTTGGGTCTGTTGGAAATTTATTCCCAAGTTCGCCATCAGTAGGCATGGGCCTTCCTTCGTAATGATTTTTGTTGGATTGACTTTCTACCATTTGTTCTTCCAGTTTCCCAGCATTTTCCATCAGCTTCTTGAAATGTTTGCTGTTTCTTGAAAGCTCCTCAAAGGTTCCTTCCTCTACAACAATACCTTTGGAAACCAGAATAATTTTGTCGACTTGGGGAAGAAAATGTAATTGGTTTGTGACAAGCACCCTGGTTTTCCCTCGCAACTCTTCCTTGATACAGTTGTTAAAAACCTGAAATACATAAAGTTCACTTTAGACTGCAATGTGAGCACCAGCAGTTACCCCACTTGTTTATTCACAAAATTGGATATAGTAAGAAGTAAAAGCAAATGAATAGTTAACATGAAAGAGATAACTATAAATTAGACTTGATAGTTTCAAAACCAACTCAATGTGCTGAGACTTGAACCAAAATAAAGAGCTAGAACAAATAGTAGTGACAAAAATAGAATTGGCATTACTTCTTAGTACCAAAAAAATGATATATATACTGCAACTACATTTACATATGCAGCATAAATTATTAGAAAGAGGTCGTAATGCTAACGTAAAATGCAGAAATTCAAGGCAATTTAAGCAAGCAGCATACCTGCTGACCAACATGAGCATCTAAGGCACTTAAAGGGTCATCAAAAATGTATACATCAGAATTGGAATATACAGCCCTAGCCAGAGAAACTCGCTGTCTTTGACCGCCACTTATATTTACACCTCTTTCACCAATCTCAGTGAGATCACGGCCCTGAGAAGAAAGTTTGTGAGGCAAATTGTGGAAGCATTCAATTTAAATAAGTATCTCTAGATAAATTACTCAGAAATCCACTTTACAGGAAGCAATTCAAGATCATGTTGCAAGGAAGTGACATCAATGGCCTTCAAATAACGGGTTGCTTCAAACTCTGATCCAAATAATATATTGTCACGCACCTAGTACAAAACAATTGTAAATTGAAAGAGCATAGTTAAAAAGAATAAAGAGTTAGGTAGAGTGAACAATCTATCCTTGTCTTTAAAGGTTAGCAGCAGGAAGAAGGCTGCCGTCTAATGATTTATATCTAAAATGCATTAGCATATTCACTTTTCTTCGAAAATGAGGGTTATAATTAGAAAGAAAGGAGTTGTGGCTCACAGTGGCGTTGAAAATCCATGACACTTGAGGAACATAAGCTACTGTGCCTCTGATAACAACATTTGCGTCTGCCAAAAGAGGTAGCTCCCCTAGCATTGCCAATATAAGTGATGTTTTTCCTTCTCCAGTGCCCCCAACCACTGCAACTAAGCTGCCAACTTCTATATCCAAATTGACATTTGATAATGTCGGCTTCTCTACCTGCAAAAAGGTCAAACATTTGACAGTCACTACATCATATCAGGAAAAGTAATCAAATTGTTTTAACAAGAAACAATTATTCATTAAGGATATGGCAAGAGACTAATGCTAAAAAAATACAAACTCCACAGAGGAGTGAGAAATAGGCTAAGAGCAAAACTTCCCCACTTCCTTGTAAGTGCCTAGTAAATGCTTCCTAATATGTGAGGACAAGAATTTGCCATAAAGATATATAGAAGATACATTAAAATGATATATAAAACTTGATGATTTGGCTCATGCTACATTATCTATGTGGCACAATATTTTTTTGGAAATAGCAACATTTTATTAAAAATCAAGAAAGTACAAAACAGCCAGAAATAAGGCTGAATAAAAATTGCAAATAAGTGAAGGCATAAAGCCAACCAAAATACACCAGGCCGAAGCAAGCAAAAAAAAAACACACCCAAGTTTAGAAATAGGAAAAAATAGGGAAAAGTAGAAAAGATTTCAATAATGAATCTAAAGGAAGGATTCGAAATTGAAAACTAGCCGCTGAACCGAGTAATGAGCGAAGGTTGTCGAGGAGATAGCCCAAAAGCTCGATTTCAGACTGGCACAATATTATCCACATATTGTATTTGATTATTTTTCAAATGACAACCTAACATTCAAAAAAGAAACACCAGACAAAAAATCATGTCTACGAAAATATAAAGAATACCAATAAAAACCTTGGAATCCCACGAAAAACATCCATTTTTTATGGATATTGCAGGAAGCTCAGGTTCCAGCGGTGGATTTGGGGCAAGAATTCTTCCTTCAATCAAGAATAGTTCCTCCATACGCTGTAATGATACATGTGCATTTACAACCTGCACTATTGGAGTAAAATTAGAAAGTGAATATGCATATGTATATACCGTATGTTTTGTGCACTGTATACATTTTTTGGAATAAAATAATCATTTTACTGATCAGGAAACTATACAACGGAGCTTCGAAAAATTCCAGTTTAGACACGTAGTGTTGTGAGAAGAGACATTGACATGACTTCCCACAGTTGAACAAAATTTATGTAGGTTGGTTGGTATAATTAAACTTATCCAACCTATCATGTTTGGTGGATTAGTGATTTAAGGCTGAATGTCCAATTTCCTGCTTATTCCTCGTCTTTTATTCACTTCCCTTTCCAATCACTTGCACTTACTTATCCATCATTTCCTCTTTGTCCTACTATTATTCTCTCTCTTCAAATCATTTCCCCAACCCAAACAGGTAATTCAATCCACAAATTCGGATATAATCCAAGTACAATGTGACACCATTTTGTGGAGATCCTCACCTTGTCCCACATTGGAAAAGCGATAAGTTTTCAACACATTTATAAGATATGTAGATACCCTTTATCGCCAATTAGTTTTGAGATGAAACTCTACACTATCTCCTCTGAAGTTCTCTTAAAGATAAGATCCAATAAAGAATATGAAATTATCAAAAGAAAACGGGAAAATACAAGTGCAACAAAAAAGATTGTATACCTGACTTAATAAATTAGGAAGCATGGTTAGAGGAAATCGAAGCACTGCAAACAGGGAAAGTGATGTGAATGCCCTTGAAGGTGTCAGATCGCCACCAAGCAGTGTGAATACCCCAAAGGAGATTACAGTCACAAACACAGGGATGCTATTCAGAATAAAGCCGTTTAACTGCATTTGAGGTAGTTTGGTCAGAAATACAAAGATAAGGATGAGGTTATGAAATTATTGTTATAATTTTTTCACAACAATGTATGCTAATTGCTTGTCGACTTAAAAAGTGGATAAATACATGCTACAAAAAAAAACTTCCAATATACTAGGACATAACTCCCTAGGCTTTACCAGCTTTCAGATTTCATATACCATGTGACAAGTTTAAAAATAAAACTAAAAATTTAGGTTTAATATTGAGGTTTCCCCACTTTATCATGAAAAAAAATACAAAAAAATTAAAATTATGTATGATGATATGACTGCATAAGTTTAATATTGTAGTATATATAGCATGGAAGTATGTATGATGATGTAACCCCATTTCATATACCATATACCATGGGAGTATATATAAATCATGACATTGTAGTATATATATCATGAAAGTGATCTACTCCAGCCCAAATTTATCTCTTCTGCTGGTCTTCCAGAACTTGCGATTTTTTCTCCTCAAGCGATATCTCAAAATATTCATGATGTTTCCAGTTTAGTCATTCCTGACAAGTTTTCTTCAATTATTGCATCTTGTGGCTTTCAATTGAAAGAAATTTGTCCTAAACCAAGTTATTAGCCATTTGGGCTCTACTCGAGCAGCTTCAAATGACATCACTGCCCATTTTTTCTATTTGTTTTGAAGACTAAGAGTTACAAATGGACCTTGTTCAATCAAGAGGAAACTCAGGAGGGTCAATGGATACACTCAGTCTTCCAGTTTATCTTATTGTTCAATTTGAGAAGTTTTCAAGTTCAGCCTTCTGTCTGGCCAACTTTTGCAGATTCTTGTGCACAGGGAGCTGTTTTTTGGCATTTACTTTAATCCTACTGTTGCTAGCATAACAAAGTCTCTTATCATCTTGTTGTCTCTTTTATTTTCTTAAGGCTTTTGTAATTCTGTTGGTTTTGTTCTTTTTTTTTTTTTTTTTTTTTTCATTCCTTGGAGTTTGTAAGATTTCTGCTCCTTTTCCTATGTCAATAATAAGCTGGTCTCTTATTTAAAAAAAAAAAAAACCATGTAAGTATGTAAGATGACATTACTGCAAAAAAAGATTTTTACCAAGATACAAACTTTTCCTTGAAAAATAGAAAAGTACAAAAATGTAAGAAACAACCTCCAAAGAAATCACAGTAAGGAAAAGTACCGCATAGAGTAGTTGTGCCTTACGAAACCATGCTAGCTCATCATTCCTTATTTCTTGGACTCTAGATGAAAAACTTGCTTCCCATGCATAGCATCTGAAACATTTTTCAGCTCGGTGACATGAAAGGCAGATATGCATTGAACTTGTGAACTACATCATACAAATTTAATCATACTTCACTGTGTCCATGGCTGCTAAAATTTCATATGTGAGGCCAACCCTTTTATCTGTCCCCTGAAGTCCCATTTGAGTTTGTTTTCGCATTTTACTAACTATTACAGTCTGCATGCACATGACACATTCCAAGTAGATAAGAAAATTGATAAAGGTGAACGAAGAAAAAAAAGAAAAAGAAGAAAAAGAAAAAAAAGTTATAAAGGTAAACTCAGTAGCAAGGTTATGAAATTTGCCAAGTACTGCTGCATGCATGCAAAACATTCCCTATTATATGTTAGTTTAAGATGGTAATAAAGCAGAAAATCTTTGAGTCTAACTCCAACGATCATATCCCTAATTGAAATGTATAGTTCAGCAGCATAATTTGTAGATGTAGCACAAACATTAGCAGCAACATGTTGTTGTTTGCACATATTTTTTATATAGATTATTAATACAACTTTCATGCTTTAAATTATAAAATGCAAAAGATACCTTCATTCTCAATGCATCAGAATCAAAGGTCGCAAGATTGATGCAAAAGGCGCCTTATTAAACTTCAAATTTAGAAAACATTCTAAAGGTACACAATATGAAAATGCACAAACAAACTTAATACCTGCATAGGAACCGTCAGCACTAGAATTAAAGCTCCACAAAGTGAAGCAACACCCAATTGCTGGTATAGAAGAGTCATTGACATAATAATACGAAATGGTGAGGACCATATCCCATGAAGCTGCTGACATATTTGCTGAACAAAAGTTTTAGGAAATTAGCACTTAGCAGTATTTACTTTTGATCAAGTTAGAAGGATCGCCTGATATTTTTAAGGCATTCAATGATAAGAATTATGAGCTAATTAGTAGATCTTAAGGTGAAATATAGAAAGGAAAAATTTTTAAGCTTATTTTTAGGATAGATACTGTACACAAAATGCTAGAGGTGACTAGAGCCTACTTGAAGGGCGTCAGCATCTGTTGCTATCATATTCGTGATTTTCCCATATGTGAACTTCTTGCGTCCCTCATGAGTCAATCTGAGTGATTTGTGAAAAATAGCAGCCACCTGTAATTAAGAATACAAATAACATTTGATAATAAGAAATAAGAATGCATCTGTTTTTAAGATGGATCCATGTCCTCCAATTCATTACATTAAGATGAAAATACAAGTCTTACAAGAGACCTTTTAACTATCAATCCTTTACGAAAGTTTTTAGTTTCTTGTTGAAAAAATAATGAAAGTCCAAAATGACCTCATCTATTTGGAAAATCGAGTAGCAATGAAGATAACTAGCCAGTACAGAGAGTTGTTACCAATGTCGACCTCAGTCGAAAACCAACTCGCATAACATTCTGATTGTACTGAGCTTCACATAGCACTCCGAATGACTGAATAAACAAGATTAAAGTAGTCACTTGCAATTCAAAGTTTAGAAAACTTCTAAACTATATGTTGAGAAGCAAACCCTAAAATTTTAACGTAAAAGTTAATAATCTCTTATGCTAAGGTGTCCCTTGGAGAGCCTATAACAAGAGCTCACCAATGGTAGCCTGTGTAGGCAGAGTAATGTATAACTTAAGATATTCAAAAAAAATTAAGGAAACAAACACAATATGGCTTCAAAAAGTGCATATTAAAAGTCATACCACGCCAACAAAAATTAAAAATGCGTAGATGAAACCTATCCAAGTTGGATCTCCCTGCTGCATCGACTGCAATACAAGAAAGATGTCGACTTCCATTATCCAAAAATAGGCCCATCAACATTTGTTTCAATAAAAAAGCTGGTTTCTTGTTTCAAAAAAATTTATTTCAATAGATAAAATTATCGAGAATGTTGCCAGTAATTGAAGTTCTAATTTACATAAGTATGTGTGTGGATCCATGTGTTCATTTTATTCTTATTTTATATGTGAATAATGTGTTGTTACTTCTCTGTCGTATCTTTATCCTCCTTTCCTTATGGTTAAAAATGAAAACCAGATTAGATTAAACATGGTATTAGAGCAGGCTCTTTGATGAGACAAGTTTTCTTTCCATTGATCTTCATCATCTGAATTGTTTGTACATATTTCTTTACAAATATAAGGGTAAAAAACACCAATTGAAAGCAAGTAATTAGTCAACAGGCAGTTTATCGTGCAAAGTATAGTTAAAGCAAAGGAAAAACTACCTGTAATAAATGATTCAATATTATTGGCCCAACAAACTGAGATAGATCATTGCCAACCTGCCAAATCGTTATGGTCAGACAGAAAAAAGATTTATTCCCATAAGTAGCACTCCATATAATTTAACCCGGTACAAACTTTTCATTAATCTCATTGATTAATGAAAAGTAACATTAATGTTCAAGGATATCAACTCTTTAGTAAGTGTCAATCTAAGCAAAGCTCAAGTAGTTAAAAGTTAAAACATATGCCCGAGTTTGAAGGGATGCACAAATGAACCAAGACCGCATCTAGATGATAGGGATCTTGGGGATACGAAAGTCTAGGTTAAGGAAAAAACTAAAAAAAGAATTGATTTGTACTACCTATACTATATCAATAAGGTACACCTTCTTTTACAATGGTTAAATTATAGGAACTTCACAGTTAAGCATGCTTAACTTGGAGCAATCCTATGTTGAGTGACCTTCTGAAAATTTCCCTGTGAGTGAGGACAAAACATGCTGAAAAAACCTGTGTTGGTCTATGAGATTGTCATCACTCTTAGAAGCACTTAAAGGCTAGTAGGTAACATGAATGGATTGTAAAGGGTGCAGGAGAATGTAAGGACCTAAAGGGGTCGAATTTGAATTCTGAATCCTGGTCCAAATCTGGGACCTCTGGCGTTAAAAAGAATATACCTTCGGCTTTGATCAAGAAGCCAAGGGTTCAAATCTTTCACTCCATGTGTTATTTGTTGAAGTTAGTTAGACTAGGTTTATATCTTATTATTTGTGTTAGGCCTGTTAGGCCCATTTAGTCGTTAGGGTTAGGATGTAACACTATATAAAGGCATTGCCTCTAATAATACAAAGTAGGGAAAATTCTTGACTCTCAAAACTATTTACATGGTATTAGAGCTTAGGTTTTGAAGAAGTCGTTAGGGTTAGTTTTGTACTAAGGATCTTGGAACTCTGAAATATTTCTTAGGTATTGAAGTTATGAGGAATAAGACAGGAGTCTTCTTGTCTCAACGGAAATATGTTCTAGATTTGTTGACTGAAACAGGAAAAGTTAGCTGTGAAACCGTGCAGTACGCCAATGGTTCTGAATTTACAACTGGTTAAGGAAGGAAAAGCATTTTCAAATCCTGAGCGGTGTAGAAGGATGGTCGGAAAATTAAACTACTTAACTTTTACGAGACCAGATATATCGTATCATGTC
>JBBMEG010000024.1:652112-687910 GCA_037832605.1 Cyclanthera cordifolia
TTTGTCTTTGAAAGATATATGACAAGATGCAATAAGGGACACAACAACTAGCTTGCATTCATCATATAATAGCTTAGCAGGAGGGAAGCTTCAAGAGTCATACCCCCCTATAGTACATTTTGGCACATATTTGATGTGGCAGGCTTGAACGTCAAAAAGGGCGAAGAGTCATATGACTCCAAAACATAAAGGAAATTACAATGACATGAATAGTAAATCCTATACTAGAAAAGCATGATAAAAAGGGGTCTAGAGGTTCATGCGGCCATGTGCAACACACACTGGACAAGCAATGTCGTGACACTCGGGGCCATCCCAACAATGTCAAGACTCGAAATAGAATTTTGACAAACGATCCTAGAGTTAAGTCCATACTAAGCTAAGATGTAAGCTCGTCAAGTTTGGTGTCAATCGAACACCAGATGGACACTCCATGTTGGCATATGATTCATAAAAAAGACATGCATAGAGAAGATTGAAAAAGGTTTAGAATGTACTTTAGAGAGGCATGGTGTTGGCTCTCCACCAATAGGCCTGATTGGCATAAGAGAGCTATCCCGTGGCACAAACGTGTGTCATGCTACGGGCAAGTGCTTGCAATACGCGTGTCTTAAGGGGCTTTCTTTTAGAATGAAAATCTGAGGGTAGTGTCAGACTGTACATGTGTGCTGCCATTGCCTCTTGTCCATGTGAGAGAGGTTCAACCATATATCGAGTGACAATATGCCACCTTATAACGATCGGTCGAATTGAATGCATGTGCAAACGAAGCTTAAGAATAGTACACCTACTTACAAGAAACTAACCTGGAAAGAAACTGAGCCGATAATCATAACAAGAACTGCACTGCATGGTGAAAGATTTCTTATAAAAAAACGAGAAACAAAAGAAAATATTGCAGTACTACTAAGATATGAAAACAAATGCACTTCAAAAGAAAACTGCTTACTAATTGATCATAGTCTAGGTTAGGGCTTAGGATTGTTATAGTTAGGATGAGAGATAATGGCTTTACCTTCCGGTTATTATAACCGATGGTGCAAACGAAGGTAGGATTGGGTTATATAACCCAACCTAACCCAGCCTTAAAATATAACCCAATCCTAACTCACCCTTAAATAGAGGCACAAATGCCTCCTAAATCTATACTAGATTTTCTGTCAACTGTTTCTTGGCTACTACCCCCATCGCCATTGTATAAAACCATCCTATGAGTGAACTCAAAATTCGCACGAACTTGATTGTCCCTTTGACTAAAAACATCAAATAGGAAAACAAAACTGTCAACTGCATCATTTCCAAATATTTAGTTCTACGTTCCAGCAAGAAAAATAATTGTTTTCATGTATATACATACATACATACATATGTGTGTATTTTTTTCTTTTTTTTTTTAGATATCCATAAATCTTAGTGCGCTCACTATGGAACTCATGGGAAACTAATTTACAGGTGACCAATATAGATTGAATTTATGAGGAATATATATATATTTATATATATATATACATAAATTATATGCATATAATAGGCAAAAGGAAAAGGTAAAATGTCAGACACTAACCTGTTATAGTAATCTGAAAGTTGAAGTACAAGATTTAATAGCACGACATCCCCTACTAAAACATAGATTAGTCCAAATCGTGTGTACCAACGGAACTCACGGATGTAAATTTTAGTCTCCATAACAACCATAACTAACACAGAGCACCAGGAAAGAGACTCCACGATTGAGCAAAACACCTGCAGCAGAAACAATAATCGAGTATTCAAATCAAACAATGCTACTGCAAAATTGAATGAGCAAGACCGAATCATACTGCATTTATTATTTATGTACAGAAAAAAAAGCAACTATCTGTTCTCTAAGTTCAAAATTTGAATCTTAAAAAGCTAATAAAAAATAATGCTGAGACCACTGAATTTTTAATGGGGGAGATTAATGTTGTACAATTTAAACATAAAAAGAAAAGAAAACCATGAAAATATATGAAAAGTAGGCGTACCTCGAAAGGGGCAAAGTCAGTCTGTTCATCTAGGCTAAAAATCGCCGTACCCATAGCTAACCTTAATAAAGGCATCACAGAACAACAACCAGCAATCAAACCAAGCATATAATTATAAGAATTAGAGGTCAAAAGAAACCTCTTCACTTTAGGATCCTTATTAATTAGCCATGTTCTGTAAAAGCAAAGTCCAAGAAGAACCAAATGACAAGTAGAAACCACTAGAGAGTCAATTGCACAAGGTGTGTATGACCCGAAGGCACTATCAACAGCTTTTGCCCATACACTATTTGCCATCGGCTGGCAGAACCAATCTATGGCCTCAAAATGCATATTTTCGCCTACTCGACTACTTAATACAGCTGGAGTTGAACGCCAGTTTTCTTCTTGTTCGATATGGGTGCTTGGACTCGATAAATTATTTTACAATCAACTCTCCACACAATGTGCTACCTGCAATAGAAAAAACCATATTCAAAATTTCAAATCATAAACTAGAAAGCCCGTGAAATGAAAATTCAATTAAAGAAACATCAAGAATCAGCTGCATCAAGTGGAAAGCACAGTTCCGAACATATAAACCAATCCAATACCATAGAGTGCGCAATACAGATGAGGAGCAAAGAAGTTCATGGTTTTTTTTAGTACAATGGGGGAAAGCAAACTCGACCAACAGACCTCGTTGTTGTAAACGCATTCATCTCTGATCACTTTGGCGCAAACAAATTCACGGTTGTTCAATATCCATTACGATAATCCCACACAGTTCTCCTTTCCACATTTTTTTTCCTGCTTGAAAGTTACTTCAGTATAAATAATTTAATGCCCATCTCCATATTTCACTCACCAGAGTCAACGACCAGCTTCAATGAAGCAACATCAATTAATTAAACAAAATTCGACTAAAAACAGAAAAAAGGATCACGATGAACGATTAAAGCAATATTTTCAAACACAATTCACAATTAAGTAAAAGACTACAAGAGAAACTCACATACACGATTGATATCCAAATAAAGGCGTGCAAATTCTCTTTGAAGAGCTGAGGGAACATGAAAACACTGAAAACAAGAAAGAGAACCAAATAAGAAAATGACAGTATAAGTGGAGTAAAGCTTGATACAAACAGAATTGCAGGCGTCACGGCTTACGAAGAATATTCGCACCAGAAATCAAAAGAAATGAAGGTGATGCACAAAATCCAATAGAACAATTAAAAAATCATACATCATTTTCATCACAGAGCTCGAGCAAAATGGTCAAAAGCTCGTGATGGAATCCAGATCAACTACCGTTGAGTGTCGAATATTCGAAATAAGACGGAGGCTGACAGCTAAAAACAAAACAATAAAATGTGTTTTTTTTTTTTTTTTTTTTCTATAATTTTTACAGTTAGATAAGATATTATATTCCATTATAAAATTATACAAACCACCAACCACTACACCATTAGATATGAGGTGGATTTCCATTGCTAGATCTATTGGTCTGAGTCTAACTTGTAATTATTGAGAATAAATTTAAATTATCAAACTAATTAATTAATATACTAGACAGATAAATTTAATTTAATTTATGAAATTATTTAATAATTTAATTTAATTTATGAACTTATTTAATAATATTTTTTTACTCCAAAAAAAATTATTATTAATATATTTGATATGATAATGAAATAATATTAATTGTAATTAATATATTGAAAATGTTAATTTGAAGTATTTATTGAATAGATACTCATAAATTAAATTTTATACATTTATATTTACTTAATTATTGAATAATTTAAGTTTTATTCATTTCTTTTCGCAAACATATCTCACTAGGCAATCAGGGTAGGAAGATTTTAGACAAATCAAGAAGGTCTAGGAGATAACTAATCCTACTCATTTGAGATAAAAGAACCCTTAACTATTCAAGTTATTTATCGTTTTTTAGCAACAATTGTCGCATAGAATTAATGGCCTATTGCTAACAACTGCATGATGAGTTGTAGACATGTTTCACTCATTTGAGAGTGCATGATGAATTTTACGTGTTTCTCTATTTCAAAGTGCATGATGAGTTGTTATTTGTGTTTCACTTCTTTTAAAGTGCAAGATGAGATTATTATTAGTGTTTCACTCACTTGAGAGTGTAGGGTGAGTTAATAGTTGTGCTTGTGTAGTACTCATGATGTAAGTTGAAGGTAATATAGTACACTTGAGATACACACGATTGTTCGTGGTGTTAGTCGGTGCATGTTTTAATGGGATAATACGAGTCAAAGCGTGTTTGAATATGGATCAGTATTTTGTCCTGCTAAAAAAGGGAAGTAGACTGCTAAGCTCTTACCAATTTAGTATAAGACTTTGGAAACTATTTTATTTGGAATCTTCATGTTAACTTAGTAAGGTTCATTAATGTAAGTTTCAAAATAATTGTCAAAATTAAGACTATTGTGAAAAGATTAGCTAATAATTGTGATAATGATATTCAACATGTAATATGTTTAAGCACGGGATTAGTGATAGGAGAATTACTTCTAATTGTGATGGTGTTATTCAAGGTGAGCTAGTATGTTTTGTGGTCGGGGTTTGCTTGATATATTTATAGTAAATTGTAAAGACTATAAGCTTTACCCTAGTGTGAACGCGAAAAGTTATATGAGTTGATAGAGAATCAATGTTTGAGACATCTAATCAGTAAAGTTATGGTCTAACTTTGTTTCAAATGGAACAGATATGACGTATGTGAACCTCATACTTATCATGGCAGTTGAAATAGTGGAGAGTTGAGCTTGACTTACGAGGTTGAGGTTGGTTATAAGATGACCAGAGGTATCTCAAGTACACAAGCAGTGAAAAGATGTATTAGAATACACAATTGATATTGATACCTAAAAGTACACATATTATGTTAACCACGCTTACAATATGATTATTAGAGTCGAGAGAGTGACCAAACCTGAGTGATGTTATAGCGGTCTGCTCTAAATGTAAGGACCTATGTTTATTCTATTTTAGTCTCTTGACTTTTAGATGTCTAATTTTAATTAATGATAACTGAATACTTGTTTAAAAATTAATGCTAATAATAATTAAACAATTAATTACTTGTATTAGTAGTGATTGAATGATATGTTTGATATGAAATTTGATAAAATAATTTGATAGAAAGTTTGATAAGTGATTAAGAATAATTTACAATCAAATACAAACGAATGATTTTTTAGAAGTAGCCGTTTACGACTTCTTTTCCATCGAAAACAAATATAGCCTTAGGATTATTCTTAATAACCATTTAATTCACATCTAAATCGTCCTAGTACAGCCTCAAAAGAAATACAAGAAAAGGAGTTACTTCATAACTTACAACTAAGTAAAAACAAAAAGAGTTACTCCATAACTTACAACTCAAGTAAAAATAAAAAGAGTTACTTCATAACTTACGACTCGAGTAAAAACAAAAAAAAAAAGTTACTCCATAACTTGCAACCAAGTAAAAAAAAAAAAAACTCCATAACTTACAACTCAAGTAAAAACAAAAAGAGTTACTTCATAACTTATAACTCAAGTAAAAACAAAAGAAGTTACTCCATAACTTACAACTCAAGTAAAAACAAAAAGAGTTGCTTCATAACTTACAACTCAAGTAAAAACAAAAGAAGTTACTTCATAACTTACAAAAAAACAAAAGAAGTTACTCCATAACTTACAACTCAAGTAAAAATAAAAAGAGTTACTTCATAACTTACAACTCAAGTAAAAACACATTTATTACCTTGATCGTGTAAATCTTATAACAACAGTAAAATATTCCCCCAGAATCTCATTACCAACAGAACTTAACTTGTTTAAAAAGTACTTAGTCCTAGAGCCATCACATTTTACAGCTAAGTAAATGCAAGAAAAAACATTAACTAAACAATGAGAATGAAGAGAGTCTCGAGCTAACCTAACAAAATTTCACTAAAAACCTACATTTCGCTCCAATCGATCGCCGTGTCTTCAAAACTGTACTCCGAGTTTTGAAGCCTGTGTCTACTCAGTCTGCTTAGCAGAGCAAGTCCTGGGGAGGTAAAATCACAATATTTTATACCGCTTAGTAGCAAACAGCAGAAGGAAAATGTTTAGTCTTATAGATAGGTTCATGAGAGATTCTATTACTGCAAATATCACAGTTTCTTATAATGAGATATATTAAAAAGTGTGAGCATCTTTAAATACGCGACAGGGTATTGTAAGTGGCAGAGTGCCCTTGCTGCCACAATCCATTGAAATTCAGCCCTTCGACACTCCGATTCATAAATAAATTAAAAAAAAAAAATGCGAGCATCTATCTCAAAATTAATTATCAATGGACAATGAGAAGAATAGTAATCTTATATTAAGAATGTTTTGATATTTACTAACTTTTCTAATGTGGGATAATTCCTTAACGAGGTATTCACTACTTCCCGGTGAATGTTTATTATACCACAGTTCTCCTGAACTCCCAACCTAGATTGATATGCTAGTTACAACTATAATTTTTGGGAAATTACATTTTTAGTCCCTAATAACTTAGAATCCCTATATTTCAAAACAAAACACTTCTACCTCTATCACCTTTCAACAATCAATTTTACTCCTAGTGTGTGTATTTTTTACTATTCAATGTCAAGACCAAAATAACAGCTATCATCAATTTATTAATATTTAAAATTAGTTGGAAAATCCTAGCCAAACATTTTATTATGTCAATGACAATTATGTAATTTTAATAACTAAAATGAGCCTTCTAGAAATGTCATGACAAAAGAATTTGATTTTGAAAAATAAAAACTAGTGAATAAAGAGAGTATCTTTTCCAAGAATTTTTATGCACATTTAAACATTTGGAATCTTTGAACTTGTGTACTAATGGGTTTATAAACATGGAAAGATTTGTAAATACCTTCAATCATTCTGTAAAGAGATGACCACCATCCATCGGTAGAGATTTGGTATTGATTTAAGTTTTCTTCGATTTCATTATCGTGATTTCCTCCCAAAACTCCACGTAGCACTATTACTGCATCCTTGGTTTTCTTAAGGATACTATTCTCATCTTCAACCTCCAAACTTTGAAGATCATTGTGTGAAGATCCAAGGCTGACAGCCAAAGCAAATTGGGCAGCTGCAGCCCACCGCGACGAAGCTAACCATCTCCTTTGTCCATCCACCCTAATGTTATCTTCTATTCCTATCTTTTTCTCGCCTTCACCTTCTCCTCCGAGTACTAAGCTGCGTAAGTATTGGGCATTGGCAGCTCCTGTACTTTCAACCATCTTTGAAAATGAACTTTCTTCATTTGATAAAAGTTCCTCAGGAGAGTTATATTCCAAAACCTAAGATAGTGTAAAACCAACAAATTTCAAACTAAAATGAGAATGCAAAATAAAAGAGTCATCTTGATATTTTAAAAACTTTTCAAGTATTAACATACCTGACCAGCTTCAAGTAAAAGGATCCGATCGCAGTCTATGATGGTATTTAACCTGTGTGCAATAATGAGCATTGTACATGATTTAAACTCTTCCCTTATTGTTTTCTGGATTAAAGCATCAGTTTGAACATCAACAGAAGCTGTTGCTTCATCAAGAACTAGTATCTTTGATCTTCGAAGCAGTGCCCGAGCAAGACTCAAAAGTTGCCTTTGTCCAACGCTGAAATTTTCCCCCGACTCAGAAACCTAGAAACCAAACAAGTTACCAGTTTACTTTCGTTTCTTCTATAAATCTGTCAGCGGGAGGAGTGTTGGGTGATTTTTACGAGTTTAGTTATATGCATGTGAAGGGTTTGTTTCCATAACGAATAAAAATCATAACGGTTCAGTTAGTTTCACAGTTCATTTACTTTCGATTCTATTTTGAAGTTACGTGGCAAGGAACCTAATAATAAGGAACCGTTTGAGAACAAAATGTATAACTGAGACCACTTTTTTACTGTCTATCCTAAGTTTTGCACCAAAATTTGAAGAATGCTAAAATTTACCTAAATTTTGTCTGATACAAGCATGCCTAGAGCATTTTAATAGAAAATTGTTGACTTAGAAAACCACATTGCAAAGAGATGTAATGATGTTCAGGCATGTTTGAAATGACATTTCAACATAAAAGCTAAAAACACTTTTCTAACACTAAAAAGAGTTTTTTTTTTTAATCGAGAAATCGAAGCTTTACTTCACTATATCCGAGGTAACCACGCCCGTCCCTAGGTCAGGCACCGGGAGACAACGAAGGAATGGAGACACGAGAGGTGTCTACAAATTAATGTCACGGGTGGGTCTCAAACCAAAGACCTTGAGGGAGCACACCTTCAAAAAGCTTTTAGATACTTGAAAAGTCATTTTGAACTCCTTGCATCACAAAACACATATATATCATACATATCACACAAGTTGGCTATTACATACCTCAGCATTCAAGCCAAAGGTATTCCTCCTTATGGCCTCCTTCAAATGTGCCCTCTCTAGAGCTTCCCAAAGATCAGCATCGTTGTGTTCATTGAATGGATCTAGATTAAACCTAACAGTTCCTAGAAAAAACAAGAAAGAGTGATAAATTTAAATAACTAATAAAATTAGCAATTTAAGTTTGAAAAATAAAAGTTGTAGTTTCTGAAAGCTTGATTTTTAAAAAATCACTGTTGTGTGAAAGGTTAAAAGATGACTAAAATGTTGCGAGAAAACCTGCATAACTTTGAAAAACAGAAAACCTAAAATAAACAAATAAATATTCTAAACATTTTTCAGTATTTGAAAATTTAAGCTTGGAAACAAAACCAGTATTTTAAAATAGAAACTCCTATAAAGGCATAACCACTTCTTTCTTTTTTAGCCCAACAAAAATTGAGCAGGGAGATTCGAACCATGATCTAGTTCGTGCGCGTGCATCTATACCAATTGAACTATTGATCTTGTAGGCAAATGCATAACCATCTAATTCTCTAAAAAAAAGTAACATTTACACTCAAAAGTAAAAATGATTTGAACCACATGACTGTTAATGTATAAAAATAACTTCACAATGGAGAAAAAGAAGAAGATGATTGTTAATGTATAAAAATAACTTCACAATGGAGAAAAAGAAGAAAAATGTAGGATACAGTTTAATTAACTTAGTAAATGATATAAACTATAATATATTCGTGACTTCGCCAATATAATTGCTTACCTGAAAACAGAACAGGTGACTGAGGTATGATCCCTAGAACTCTCCTCAAATCCAACAGCCCAAACTTTGCAACATCGAAACCATCTATCAATATTTTTCCTCTTTCAAGTTCGACAATACGAAATAGGGCATTTAGCATGCTTGACTTTCCTGCACCCGTTCTTCCAACAATGCCAACCTTGTCACTTGGAAAAACTGTGAAAGACAGTCCATGCAAGACCGGAGGAAGCTCAGGTCTATATCGTAAGACAACATCCTCAAATTTCACAAGTCCGGAAGAAGGCCATCCAGGAGGCGGGCGATTAGTTTCAATAATTTCTGGAGCTTCCGAAGGTAAATCTATGTAGGTCCCAACACGCTCTACGGAATTTAAACTATTCTCAGCCAAACTTGCAAGCCTTAGTACAGCTGTTAACAAATCAGTAATACTTAAAGCATAGCTAAGAAGAAGACCCATGGTGGATGCAAAAGCCTTCTGATTTTCTGCCTTTCCATTTTGCATGACAGCAAATGTTGCTGTAAACCAAATAATAAGACCACCAACCGTTTCTAAACGAATCGCAAGCCACCGATTTCCGCTCATGTTCACAAGTGTGAATTTAATGTTATTATCCATGGATTTTCCATTAATATCAGACATTCGATCATAAGCTTTGTAGGCACGAATAGTTGGAAGACCATTTAAAGCTTCCCCAAATTGTGCATAAACAGGAGATCTACTTATGGAGTCTAGCCGTTTTATTTCCCTGGCCGTGCTCTGTATTAAAAAGGAAGATAACCATTGAATATACCATGCATGCTATACAGCGTTTGGAACTGTTAAAAGCTTTAAATATAAGCTTATTGTGCACAGACTGTTCAATGCATCAAAGTATTTAAATCTTCAAATAGCAATTAATTAATATTAATAAATATATTCTTTTTAGTTCAACAAAGGGAGGAAGATTTGAGCATTTATGCCCTGGCATTTTTTTATTCATATCAATCATAAATATATATATACAAGATTATTTGGAAATCTAAAAGCCCGAGAAAAGAGGATTAACAGAACTCGAAAGGACTAGAGTTCCAACAACAAACATCCTTGCAGCTTGAAATAAAAGAGAAGTCCCCCAATGAAGCCAATAAATCAATAAGCTCTTCTCTCTATTAGAAAGAAGGTGGCTAAGACCCAGAGAAAGAGAATGACTCTGAGAAACACCTACAACCTAAGGGACTAACTCCCCTCCACGGATCCTCCCAAAAATAAGTCTCACTCCCATCTCCTACAACACAAGAAAGAAGACAAGAAAATAGCTACTCCCAATAGCTTTACGCCAAGCAGTATCATTGAAAAAACTTCATAACTATTTACCAAACAAGCTTTGTTGCAAGCTCTCAAATTTCCCACTCGTAACTCACAATGGGAAGATCATAAAACTCTCACCCACCAGACAAGATGAGCATCCTTCCCCTCATCAACCTCTTTCTATAGAAAATCCTTCAAGAGCTTTCCAATCTTTTAGCCACCGATACCGACATCCATAAAAGGGAAAGGAAATATACAAAGGGTTGTTGCTTAAAACGAATTGGATGAGTGTTAATATACCACCTTTTGAAAAGAATCACTTTTTCACGAAGGGAGACATTGGCAAATTTTGGACTCTACAGGGTCCTAAAATAAAGAGCTCAGAGAGAATGCTTGGAAGGGAGACCAAGGTAGGAGGATGAGAAGCTCACGACCTCACACCCCACCCAGTTAACTCATCTCTGAAGCTCCTCAAAATAACAATTCACACCCAATAGTTGAATTTTACTTATATTGATTTTTAAGCCAGAGACTACCTCGAAAAAAAGGAGTAAACTAATGAGATGCACTAAGGATTCATCTAGTCCTGAACAGAAGAAGATTGTATCGTCTGCAAATTGGAGGTGCGATAAAGAGAGATTATCTTTACCATTCATAAAACCTTTGAGGGAGCTGCTCCTGGTGCTCGAGATACCATTCTACACATAATATCAACCACCCAAAGAGAGAGGAATGGAGATAGGGGTTGCCCTGACAGAGACCTCTAGTAGGTTTAATACTTCTCGTGGACATTCCATTGACCAGAATGGAATGCTTCACCGAATGACATTTAAACATGAACCCCTACTTTACCATAACTTTTTTTAAGATTACTCAGTGGCCAAACACCTTTTCAAAATCAATTTTGAAGAGAGTTTCCAAATTGCAAGACCTTCCATCCTCAATGGCCTCATTGACTACCAAACCTAGGTCAAGAATTTGCCTCTTTTCAATAAGGCACTTTGAAAATTCGCAATAGTATTGAAAATTTGCAATAGTGTTGAGGGCTCCTCCTCCGATTGATCAAGGGCTCTCAACTGCTCTAACATCCTTTTCTTCTAAACCTTAATGTCCCCATAAGTATCTCTATTCCGCAAACGCAAACCCCCCTCAAGGATCTAAGCTTGATTATGAAGTGGTAACCTTCTCAAGGTAGTTCACACACCACCAAGTTGGAAGGGATTTTTTACAAGAAATGTGCTCCAACCACATATTTTCAAATCTGAAGGGACAATGACCCCACCAAATCAAGCCCAAGTCTAGCAGAACCGACCAGTGGTTAAACATGATTCTAAGCCCGAAGGAGTGCCTGGGAATACCAAAAGGTTAAATAATTGTAAATTTTGGTTCATTAATATTCCTTTGCATTTTATTATTTATTTTATAAAAAAAATACTTATAGGTGAAATAACCATAAATATTTTTGTTTTTGTTTTTTTGTCAAAATGCATATAAACTACATCTTTTTATCAAAATCATATAAGCACAAGTCACCTTTTGAACAAGCCACGCCAATATGAGATCTCAAACAAACTTAGCCTAACCCACATTTAGGATGAGAATTGAATAAAAATGCAATTTCTAATTAAAAATAGGCTTTAAGTTGGGCGGTAGAAATTAGAAGCAACTTTTTTTTTTTGACAATGAAATAAATAAATAGAGAAAAGTTTCAATGAAATATACAATTCAGAGAGGTTGGACGGACATTGCATAACTAAACAATGATTTAAATTATTGTTTTTCTTTTCTAAAAGTAATCTTAGAAGATGCATTTCTAATTACCTGAAAGTATACGTACGCGGCATAAAACAATAACAAGAGTGGAAGGATTGCCCACAACGATAAAGTGCTCACAACTCCAATCAAAATGAAGGTAGACAGAAGTGCTGCAATTTGCCCTAGAAACATGCTGACAAAAGTGGCAACATTCCTATCAATATCGCCAAGATCTTTCGAAAACCGATTGATGATCCTCCCAAGAGGATTGGTGTTGAAGAACATCATTGGAGCTTTTAAAATAGAAGAAAGCATTTGGTCATGCAGCTTTCTAGCAGCATACAGGCTTGACACGATTAACCAATAAGAATTTACCAGTGTCACAAATACCTGACAACAAAAGTTCTTTTAGGTACATATAGAAGAAAAAAACTAATACTCCTTTCTAGCTAGAGCCTGGACTATCACACGTAAGAAACAACAGGAAAAAAATAAAAAGAAAGTAGTCAACGCTCATTCACAAAGAAAAAAAAGAGACAAATTATTAGTTAGATTATGCTTGTACCTGAGCCAATGATAGGCCTGCATATATCGTGTTGTAGAGCAATGTTTCATTTGATCCCATATTGCCTTGGTCGGTCCAACTGCTTAACCATAAGCTACTAAAAATTCGAAGAATTTCTGATAAAGCATAGAATAGGAGGAGTAAAATAACCACCCATAGGCCTCCTAATGCATTCTTGTATCTGCAGAAATTAAATGAAAACAGTTGAATGATGTCTAAATTACAGAGTATTTAGAGCAACAACAATCGTTCCAAGTACACCGTGTAGAACTAAAACAGAAAGAAGGGGAAAGATGAGCTATTTGTTCTCATCCAGAAACCAATTAAGATTATAGAAATGATAATCAGGAAAACTCTTCGATAGAGAACTTCAAAAATCACAATGGATGCTATAACTATTCTCTCAAAGATGCATAAAAAAGCCTAAGTAATCGAGATTGAGACTAAATAGTTGTAGCTATTTTATTCGTTATGGCTATGTCTATATACAAGTGTATAACTGTAAACCCTGATCTCTAAAATGGGTCTAACGGGTCTATTATAATAATTAAATGAGTAACATAAATACATAAATATAAATAACTCTAACAAAAGATGTTTACTATATGATTTGGAAAATATATATATATACACTTTTTCTTTTTCTTTTTTTTTAAGCTGGATTGTTATTCATAATCAAGAATTATTACCTCACTAAAACATTCCAACTGACGACACCTGTTTCTCTTTCTTCTTGCTTGATAAGAACTGATTTATGCTTTTTCGAAGGACTATCATCCTTTGCATAATCATTTACTGTTCCATTAGCTGCAAGTTCTGATGATTTTTTATTATCACTGGTTTCACCATCTACCTTTTCCTCGATATTTTCTTCCAATTTACCCGCACTTTCCATTAGCATTTGAAATAACTTTCCATTTTCATAAAGTTCTTCATATGTCCCTTCCTCTTTCACCATGCCTTCATGAACAAGGATGATTCTGTCAACTTGGGAGAGAAAATGCAGTTGGTTGGTCACAAGAACTCTCGTTTTCCCCCTTAATTCTCCCCTAATGCATTTTTCAAAAACCTGTCAATGATTGGATGATCACATAAGAATGGTACAGAAAAATCAAAGAAGAAAATATAGTCAAATCTGTCTTGAAAGTAAATGAAGTAAAAAGAATCCCGAATGCAGATTATAACTTCCTGAGCCTAACACCCTTTTAAAAGGGGAAACGTGACAAAAAAGCATACCAACTCCGCTATCAATAACAATGATTACTTTGGTAACGACAACTAACAGTAATAAGGTAACAAGTAACTTGACGACAATATTGCATTACACCTGGAGATGGGGATCGAATCGCTAATAGCTTTTCAAATAATTTAGTTAAGAGTAAATTTAAAAGCAAAGGAAACTCTTTTAATGGAATTCTTTTTATGATAACTTGAAACTTAAGCTGCTCTAAACCCGGTGACTGACTGGGTCCCTAGGCTGCGACGCTGGAATATATCAGAGAATAGAGACATGGGAAGCGTTTACAAATTAATATCACATGTGATTCTCAGACTTGGAACTTTGAGGGCAACACACCTTCAGACCCCAAGCCTTCAACCATCGCGCCACCTCTTAAGGTTTCTTTTAGTGGAATTATTGCTTCTAGTATAACTAAAATTAAATAGATGTACTCAAGTTGTAGTGCGAATTAATTGAGAAGAAAAAGGCAGATGTCGGCCTACCATATATTTTATAGATAACAAATCATTCCATGTTAAAGGCTAACAATATTCAAAAGTGATACATTTACGATATGTGCAGCTACACACTCACAAATATAAATATTAAGTCAAAATCATAATCAAGAAGAACAATATCTTTGTGGTACATCTACCTCTCTAGCCACGTGAGCATCAAGAGCGCTCAAGGGATCATCAAAAATGTATACATCTGAATTAGAATACACTGCCCTGGCCAAGGAAACCCTTTGCTTTTGACCACCACTAATATTCACTCCTCTTTCTCCAATTTCAGTGAGATCACCGCCCTAAAAGTAAACAAAAGAAAAAAAAAACTCAGCTACTGGATTTATTATCATCAAGACCAACATTGATATAAACCACACTTACCGGCAATAAGTCAAGGTCATGCTGCAATGCAGCTGTATCTATTGCCTTCTTGTATCTAGCCGATTCAAAAGTAGAACCAAATAAAATGTTATCACGCACCTGCAGGAAAAATTTAAGCTTCATAAATATAACAGCATTTAGAAGGTCCCTCGCCTCTAGGCTGTTTCCTATTTTCACAGTTCAATGAAGTTATTTCTTGTCCAATGTTGAACCTTTGGTGAATTCAAGGGCCAAATTAATCTGGGTTAATGTAGCAATTTTGGCAGAAATTTAGTAGGAGAGAAACGAAAGAAATTTTCATGAAAAGCAGCTCATAAGTCCACTTGTTGGTAATCTTTGGCTAAGCCGTTCAAGGAATTCTCTTCTCAAGATATTTGTATTTTTAGTGTTGTTTTCTCCTCCTTTCTTTTTAATCACTCCTCTTTGGAGTTCGTATTTTGGAGCAAGTCTTTTTTCCTTTAGCACTAGAGCTAAATATTAAAAACATAACTATTTTCAAACAAAATAAAAACTAAAACCACATATATGATCTGAGAAAAAACAAAAGAAGTATTTATCTTATCTCTTTTCCGTTGCAAGGTACTCCAACTTACCGTTGCATTAAAAATCCATGCAACTTGTGGAACATAGGCAACAGTTCCCCGAATAACAACATTAGCATCCTCTGCAACAGGAGGAAGTTCTCCCAGCATGGCTGATATTAGCGATGTCTTTCCCTCTCCCGTACTTCCAACAATTGCAACTAAGCTACCAACGGGTATGTCCAAATTGATGTTTGACAATATAGGTTTCTCAACCTAGTTAAAAGTAATAATTGAAAAAAGGAAAAAGAAATCAAACCATGGAAGACAATATAAATAACAGAGAGCTCTTGAAGTTGATAAGAGCGGGAGATAATTACACTTCCACATAGGCAAGCAATGCATAAAGAAAATACATATAGATATAAAAAAGATTGCCAATTAGGAACAAAGACATTTTATGATCAAACTTCTATCAGCGTGCTCAATCAAGTGAAGTTAAAGTCTACTGCTGAAAATCCTAAATATTTATTGTAGTGGGGAATGTGAGCAATTAGTTCAATAGTTTGATTATAAATAAGAGAAGTTAGAGGAGGGGAAGGTGTGCATATTTTGAGTGATCTCATTAAGGCTCAAAGGAGGATTCTCTAGAGAGTATAGGAAGCTTCCAAATCCTATTCAAACTTTGGTTAACTTGTATACCTATTTCTATATATAAATGTAGTGTTCGTTTGTTAGTTTGAATCCTATCAAAAAACTATTTCAACGATTAACCATTTCATTTTATTTTACGTTTCGTAACGACTTAGATTCTAAGTAAAAAGGTTCTGATTGCTTTTTAGTTTGTATTTCTTCAACATTTTTTCGTTTCATAAATTCAATGAGAAGTTGTTTCTAATTCAGTAAAAAGAAGGGAGCTCGAGAAGAAACCTTGGGCGAATGCCATTTCAATAGGTGTAGCTCGAGGAATTCAAGTTACACTCACAATCTAGATTTTTTATTTTTTTTGCCACTGTGGCTCTTTTCAAGGGAGGACAAAGAAGCTATAGGGCTGAGTAATTTTATGATGTTTGAGGAGAACGGAATAAATGTTTTTTCAATTGTAAAGAAAATTCCTTGGTATTAGCCTTTTATGAGCACTTCAAATACATGTCTTGTAACTATTCTCCCTTCCCACACAAGTCAATCACAAGCTCAATGAGAACAATGAAGCATTTTCTGAGATAAAAATGCAATCCCTCTAAATAACGCAATTTCCTTATGCTCAAAATACAGCAATATAAAATCTTTATTGAAGAGAGAGAAAACACCTTTGAATCCCAAGAGAAGTATCCATTCTCAATTGAGATGGCTGGAAGTTGTGGATTTAAAGGTGGATTTGGAAGTAAAATTTTCTCTTCAGCCAGAAGTAGCTCCTCCATACGCTTTAAAGATACATTTGCATTTACCACCTATCCAATTAATAGCATCTTAAGTAAGATAATAGAAATAAATCCATAACTAAAATGGCAATTGCATAACCTTGCATGATCTCATAACAGAAATTACAAAAAGATAAGCTAACAGAAATTAAAATAGATCATACTTTTTTAAGAAGAAACATCATTTCATGACAGTACTTCTGAATCCTTATTTTGTTGGTTAAGGAAGTGCATATGAGAACACACACAATTCCAAAAGTAAATAATCGAATGACTAAAAAGTTGACATGAAGAGAACGAGAACAAGTATGTCCTCTTCCTAGGTGGGTAGTAGTAGTTGGCCACAACTTATTTTTCTGGTGATTTGATGTAAGTGGGGGATTTTTTTGTTGACTAATGTAGCTTCCCCAAGGGAAAAGAAAAAGAAAAAGAAAAAGACAGGCTAAATTACAAAAAAGTTGAAAGGAAGTGAAGTGCGATAGCGAGATTCAAACAACCCATATGGTTTTATATCCAAGCCAAGCATGGTTTAAAAGATAAAACATGAAAAAAAAAATAAGAAAGAACCTGAGTTATTGAACTAGGAAGCATGAATAGAGGAAGCCGCAGCACTGTAAATAGAGAAAGTGACGTAAATGCCCTGGACGGAGTCAAGTCTCCTCCCAGAACCGTGAACAGTCCAAAAGCAGTCACAGTCACCAAAACAGGAATGCTATTCAATATAAAACCATTAAGCTGCAAAATGAATAAAATCATTAAAATATAGATGTGGCAGATGAAGCAAAAAGTTCACTTGATTTCTATTGTCAATAATTATTTGCCATTGTTAAATGATATATTGGGTAGACTTTTGGGTTGATTGATGGTACAAAGATATATTGATTTCAATATTTAGCCTATATTTCAAAACAACCACCGCTCAGAAACCAGTGTGAACAACCAATGTGCACCCTTAGAATTAGAAAATGTATGTCAGTACCTCGTGAAAGGTTACTACAGGTGACATTGACAAACACAAAAAAGTTCCTCCATACTTGATGTCAATTATATCACTTGTACCCTAAAAATGTGTTACTCCATTCATACATAAGGAAACAACATACCGCCCCAAGCAATGATGCCTTACGGAACCATGACAATTCGTCATCTCGAATACTTTGAACTTTTGACTGAAAACTACTCTCCCATGCATAACACCTGATACATTTCCACCAACCAATACATATGTCAGCAAGTTTTAGATAATAAAGACTACGCGGGTTTTATTCTTAATTGCATACTTCACTGTGTCCATTGCAGCTAAGATCTCATTCATAAGACCAATTCTCTTGTCTGTACGTTGTAATCCTTCTTTGGTTTGTTTCTGCAATCTGCTGATCACAAGCGTCTATAACCCAAAAAACACAGCATAACTATTGGGTATTGTATTTTTCATTGTGTAATGCCGAGAGAAGCATATCATACACTCAACAGCCAATGCAATAAATCAGCTACCGAAGGTAGAAGACAAACAAGCAAAGGTTGGGCAAAGATGTGGATGCCTCCTCCCAGATTAAAAAACATACAATCAATTTTTTTATATTACGACGAGAGAGAAAAAAAAAACGCTGAAGTAAAATTTATTAATAACTTTTCAAACATAAGATAAGACAAAAAAATTAAAATGAATCAAAAGAAATATATTAGGCTGAACCAGGAGTTCTTCACAAAAGTACATGAAAAGGTAGTTTTTTTTTTTACATAGATGACATTGATGTGTGAATTTTTTTTTTTTTTTTTTTTGATATCCATGACTGTTCAGGGTAGCTTGCGCGCACCTCGAATTTGGATGTAAAGGAAACCCGTAGGAAATTAATTCCTAGATAGGTGGCTACCATGGATTGAACCCATCACCTCAAGCACCTAAGGCCAAAGTTACAAAAGAATATAATTGATACAAGGGAAGATTACAAAATGTTTTTTTTTTTTTTTTTATACAATCTCTCTTTACATCTCCCTCAATTAATGTTAATATCCACTTGGATATTTATCAATTTTTCAAGTCGGCAAGTGAGGAAGATTGTTAAAATGTTGATATAATTCGATTTACTCCAACCTGGTGTTCCTCTTCCCCCCCCCCCCCCCCCACTTTTTAATAATAATATAGTCTCCGTTTCAAAAAAAAAATCAATTTACTCCAACCTTGCTTAGGATTTTGAATTTATTGGTGATTTCACATGATTTATCACAACGTGTATAAGTATCATAAGAAGAAAAAAAAAAGTAAAATAAGCCAAAAGAAATATTTTATTCGGAACGCCATCAAGCAATCAGATTATTAATGATTCTAAAGTCCAGTGTGACTGTAAGAAAGCATAATGAAACAAACCAAATTTAGCTGACAACATCAAATTCCTGCACTTGCTTTATAAATCATTTCGATTGGTAGTACATACCTGTATGGGAAACAAAAGAACTAGAAGTGATGCACCAAAAAGAGCCGAGACTCCCAACTGCTGGTAGAGAAGAACCATTGCAATCGTAATACGAAATGGAGCTGACCATAATGTATGGAGTGACTGGGTTATTTGCTGGATAACACAACCAAAAGGCCAGACATAAGAAAATCTACTATCATTTAGTAAGGAATATGAGAACTTTTTAGGAGATTCATTCTATAAGATATCCTGTGTGACAAAGACATACAAAGCAGTACTAGATTTTAAAATAATTGAAAAATAATACAGAGAACTAGCAAATGCATAAACATAAACAAATATATAAGGAAAAGTAAAGCAGAAAGCACATGATCTGGCCATTCAAATTTAACATCACATGGATTACTTCCCTACTGGGTTGTACATTAACCTATAAATAAAATTTTGTGCCATTAATTTTTTCTTCCAAAATATTTTGAAGATTGCATATGTAGAACATAAAGTTTTTTTTTTCTTCTAAAGTAAACAACATGAAGTTAAAACAACAATATGGTTTAATAGTTTCTTGCATCCTAACACTTGAAGAAACCATGAGAGATGAACAAATGTAAATTATATTAGTAGCAATGAACACTATGCAACAAAGAAAAGAAGATCAATATCTTATGTGAGAGATCCGTTTTAAGGGTATTTTAGGGATAGTGGTAAGGGGTATTTTGGGAATTAGGAGAGAATTATCTTTTAATAGTAGTGAAAGAGTTTGTAGAAAGGGGGTCTTATTTTAGGAGATAGTTTGAGGACTTCTTGAGAGAGATACAGAGCTCTCGAACTTTCCGGGAACGTTGTTTTACTTTACTTGTTATTTCCTTGATATTTCTTGTGGTATTTTCTTTTCTAAGTTCTCTAATGAATGATTTAATTTTAGTGTTATTTCATCTGGACTATTAGCCATTACCTTGCTTGGTTAAGGTATTGGATACCTTACACTTTACTTCCACACAAACATTATTCGATAATTTTTTTTGAAGAATTTCTTTTTATACAACTCTTCTTAAAATAACTAGATTCTAGCACCTCTGTCCAATCCTTCAACTTTAACTTCATTTGAGTGACCCCAAGGGGTCCCTTGGGGGTTTCAATCCTATGGTAACTTTGGCTGAGTCCAAGATTAGTCCCATAAACCCATGGATAAAAATCATTGCCCGTTAGCATTATTTTCTACAAGTAGTAAATAATGAAAAATCAATTTTCATGACCATGTGTAAGCCCTGTAAAAGTGCATTTAATGTAAGTATGGAACCCTCACGGCAAAAAGTGCCTAGAGAAGAACAAAAGGAAAATATATGAACAAATAAAAAATAATCTTGCATATACATCACTAAAGAGAATGAAAATTTGAAAGTGCCTGAAGTGTCTCAGCATCTGTAGTCATCAAGTTTGTTATCTTTCCGGTAGCAAACTTCTTACGAGCCTCATGGGTTAACCTTAGAGATTTTCGAAAAATTGCAGCAACCTAAAATGTATAAATAAGAATAACTATATTAGAACTAAAGTAACAAGAACAATAACAGTGAAACAATAAAGTAGCAAAAGACCACATGATAAAAACAGGAAAAGAAAAAAGGGGCAAAAGCAAGCCAATTTAGAGATATATCTTGAAGTAAATAGCTTGCAAAAAGCTTGGATGTTGAGTACCACGATGAGTCCTTTAGCTTGGCAGTCCCAAATCGGGAAGGCCATGGCTTGGAAATGACTTGAAAATTTTGCTGATTCTGTTCCCACCCAAGTTCATAAAGAAGAGCCTACTGATCCATAGATATTGAGCCCACCTGGATAATCTTGACCCACGAAGCAACTAAAACGCATAGTCTCTAGTACAATTTGAAAATGACCAACTGATTCAATTACTCTTCCCTTTGGTGGACATCCCAAAGACCAAACATTTTGGCAGCTTATTTTAGACAGTTCAGAAGAAGATCGAGAGATGGAAAAAATACTCCTTATCTTTCTTTTTTTTTTTTCTTTTTTCTTTTTTTTGAAAAGGCAACAAATTTTTCATTAAAAATGAAAGAGACAAAAGCTCTAGATTACAAAGATGAAAAGAACAAGAAGAAAATAAAATACAACCATCTTAGACAGAGAAATGATAAAAACTGAAAACCAGGAAATAATCATAAAGGATGGTTACAAGAATGCTTTCCAATTAGTTGAGATGTCTTGGGCAGAATATAATATGAAGTACTTTGACTGAGAACTCCAAAGAGAAGCTTTGAGTAATGCTTGATCGAGTCTGATGCACCATGGCAAGGAGCAATCTTCAAAGATTCTTTGATTTCTTTCCCACCAAATCTCATAAAGTATAGCTTTAACCCCGTTAGCCCAAAGAATTCTTGTTTTTTTATTAATCCTTCGGGGTGAAAGCAAGCAGAAGACATTAGATTTTGAATCCCCCAGAAGGCCCATTTGATATTCAAGAGAGTGTAGAGGTCGAACCATCATCCTTGTGAGTATTTGCATAGGAAAAGAAGGTGTACTGAAGATTCTGAGGCTTGGCAACAAAGTGGACATATCGAGAGAGAGAGAGAGAGAGAGCCATATGAGGAAGTTTCTTTTGAATTGAACAAAAAGAATTAATGCTACCATTGAGCAGGATCCATAAGAAAATGATCACTTTTTTGGGGCATTTGGTTTTCCAGAGATTCCTGAATATTATTGGATCCATTGAATCAGAGGGGCTAAAAACAGATGACAAAGACTTTACTGAGAATCTCCCACACGGATCTAATGACCAGATTTTTTATCAGCTTTTGGAGAATCTGAGGAAATATTAGATGTTAAATTGAGCAGAGATCCATAATCAACAGCTTCCTCATCCGACATTTGTCTTCTAAAAGAAAAGTTCCAAGAACATGTCGAACTATCCCAAAATTCTGCCACTGAGCCTTCTCTGTTGGATGATAGATTGAAGAGTCTTGGATAAAGATGCTTTAAAGATGAAGGCTGAAGCCAACTGTCATTCCAAAAGGAAATTCTATTGCCAAGACCAAGTTGGAGCCTGGCATATTTTTCATTGGCTTTCCATGAAGTTGAGATATGCTTGCCGGGGCTTTTCAAACTGGATTGATATTTGCCAGAAGTATGCCAACTGTGTGGGGGAGGTACCATGAATGCTTGAAATGACTTTTCTCCGTAGAGAATCAGGCTCATTCATAAATCGCCAGCCCCATTTTGCAAGGAGAGCAATATTTTTGTTCTTTATGGACCCAATCCCGAGACCACCATTAGATTTGTCTTGAATCAGCTTGCTCCACCTTACCAATGATTGATATGGCTTTGATCCGAACCACCCCGAAAGAAATTTCTAATCACCCTTTCAATTGATAAGCTCACTTGTGGTGGCAATGAAAATATAGACATATAATAAATTGGAATGTTAGATAACACATGAGTTACAAAGTGTAAGTCGACCGCCTCTTGACAGTGAATATTTGGCCCATCTTTCTAACTTTCTTTCAATCTTGTCGATCACTGGTTGCCAAGAGTGCACAGACATTGGGTAACCCCCCAAAGGAAGACCAACGTATAAAAAAGGAAGGCTTTCAATTTTGCAGTGTAACTTTGAAGCCAACGCAGTCACTTTAGAGATATCAATGTTCAAACCATATAAGCCGGATTTTTCCAGGTTGACTTTCATACCCGAGCACCATTCAAAAATTTCTATAACTCCAACCAAAGTATCAATCATCTTGTCATCATCTTTGCAAAAAACGATTGTATCATCAACAAACTGCAACAGGGGAACATGAACTTTATCTTTGCCGACCAGAAAACCTTCGATCAATCCTTTTATATGAGCCTCATTATTAATGAGGTGAATGACTTCGCTCACTAGGAGAAATAAAAAGGAAAAAAAAACACTCCTGATCTAGAGGGGGAAGGATTACACTTTGCAATTCGGTGCTCGCAAACTTGCCTATTTATTACATGTCCACCTTCTCCATTCCTCCTTTAGTTTGCATTAGCATTGATAGGTCTATTCGTGAATTTTTTGGGAATAGCAACCCGGGTAGTTCTCTTTTAATCGTTTGGTAATATGGAGCCAAGTGAATAAAAGTAAAAAATCATGGAGGCTTGGGCATTGGTGATATTAAAAGAAAGATAGAAGCTCTATTAGCCAAGGGAGGGAATGGAGATTTTGCAATGAGCCAAATGCTTTATGGAGAAAACATGGCTAGCATTCATGATGTGGATTCCTATAGGTGGCATTCAATTGGAAGATCAAGCTCAAGTCTTAGAAGCCCATGGAAGAGTATCACAAGAATTTGGCAGAATTTTGAGTCCTTCTATAGATTCAAGCTTATTATGAGAAGCACTATTACCAAAAACACATGAAAGGCTGAAGTTCTAATTCAAAAACAGGATCATCTGCATGTTAAAACTTATACTGATGCAGACTGGACTGACAGTTCTACAGATAGAAGATCAACTTTGAGTAATTGTTCCTTGGTCGAAGGAAACCTAATCATTTAGCAAAGTAAAAAGTGTGGGGACAAGAAGTAGTACTGAAGCCAAATTTAAGGCACTAGCTCGTGACATTTGTGAGAGTATACGGAAAAAGAGACCATTTTTTTTTTTTGAAAAAGCAACAAACTTTTCATTGAGAAAATGAAAAAAGACAAGCTATTGATACAAAAAAACCCAAAAGGAGAAAAGAAAGAAAAAAAACAAAAAGAAAGCCAAAGAAATTGAGAACAAAAAAAAACTGAGAAAAAGAGACTATTAGAAAAACTTAAATTCGCAAAAACCACAATGATGTGTGTGTATTGTGATAACAAGGCAACTATCTCGATTTCCTGCAATCCGGTCCCTTTATGATAGAACAAAGCATATTGAGGTTGATAAGCACTTCATAAAGGAGAAGATTGAAGCTGGACAATATGTATTCCATATCTACCTACCTAATAACAAATTGCTTACGTCTTAACATAAAGTCTCCCAAAGCGACAGTTTGATGAGATGATAGACAAGCTGACAATGGAAGATATTTTAAGACTAGCTTAAGGCAGAGTGTTAGTTATTGTCCATTATAATAGTATCATTTATTTCTATAATTACTTGATTAGTATCTTGTAATTATTATATTTGGTTTGTAGAGGATCATACCATTATTCTTTCCTTATTTGTATAGTAGAGGTTCGGTATTTAAGAAAGCCCTAAACATCAATGAATAATATAGAAAATATTCGAATCTTTGTATTTTATACACTTATAAAAGAAAAAAGAGATTCGCCATAACATTTCACCTAAGTAAAAAACAAGCATAAGAATGAAACATGGAAAAATTACCATCGTTGACCTCAATCGATAACCAACACGCATCACATTCTGAAAATATTGTGCTTCGCATAATACTCCCAAAAACTGTATCAAAACTGAAAGCCCGTTAGATGTGTGTAATCAAACGGCAACCATGCAACTCATGCCCAAAATGAGCATATTGAAGACATGACGTGTGTAAAAAAAAACTACATATTCTAACCTACATCAAGCATAAATCTAATACCAGGTTGCTTTTTTAGTTCCAATATTGAATTTGAACCTCCAACCTCAAAGGAAGGAGTATGTGTTAATTACCTCTAAGTTGCACAAAAAACATGATAGTTTTAAGAGGAATTCAAGCCAAAATAGGAAAAGTACAAGCTAAGCGTTATACATAGGAAAGACCCATCACAAATAATACTAATGATAGTAATAAAAAGAGCTAAAGATAGCACAATTATAAAGTATTGAAGTCCCTACGGGCGGCCTTGTTAGTAGAGGTTTAGGATCTGAAGGTCAAATGTTTGAAATCCACAAGTGAGCTTAATTATAAAATTTATTGTTATCTCCCGGGTTTGAACTTTGGGATGGGCATGATTATATTCAGTGGAGCAAAACTCTAAAAATATTGAAAACTAATATTCATGGTCAATATTATACCTGTTACACAATTATTTAAGAAGATAAAGACGGAATAAATATAAAATATTGAAAACTATAAGTTGATACAATTAAATTTACCAAAACCTATCCACTTAGACTTTTGAGCTGATCGGTAGTTTAACAAAGTTCAACATGGTAGGAGAACATGAGGACCTGCATTGAAACTCATGTGCAACCGTTTCCTCCCCAATAATGATTACACTAGTCAGGCGTTTTTCAAATTTTCAGGTCCATGAGTGAAAGATATTGTAATTAATATTATCTTAACCTATTAGCTTAAGCTTTTGAAGTGACAGATGATATAACATAATTCAACCAAAACTTTATGGCTCAAAAAAAGAATAATATTTATGGTTAATCTTTACAATAATACAATTACCGAAAAATCTGTGTTTGACATGTTCACAAATTAATGATTTATAAGATGCATCAGAATAATAAGATACACCAATCTTGGACTAACCTACTAATTGACATGTATAGATTTGGACATATAAAATAGGATTTTTCTGACACAAAATAAAACAAGAATTTCGGTCATACCACTCCAGCAAATATTGAGAAAGCATAAATGTAACCAACTTGAGATGGATCTCCATGCTGCATGGACTGCAAGATCAAAAGAAATATGGGAAGAAGTGCACGGATTGAATCGACTATGCAAATTTGTTTAAAGGTGTTCACAAAGCTAAACTTTCGTGGAAATGTTCATTCCCTAATCCACACACACACTTAACTCAATTATGTGCTAAGTGCTAAGGTAACGACTTACCTTAGACCAATTATTTATTCATACATGAGTTTTCTTCTTTTCTTTTTTTTTTTTTTGTACAATAAATGAACTTTTTCGATGATTTATGGAAATGACAATAGGTTCAAAATATCAACTCACTTTTTAAAATCTGTGAATGTTAAGATCAACTTACGTGTATCTCTAATATTCTCATAGGACAAAGGGTGAATTATCAACATGTACCCTAGGATATAAAGAAAGAACCTAAAGAGGAGATAACTCAACAAGAACTCAATTCAGAGATTTTACTACAAATGAATCAATTGTTCTTCCATACATGAGAGAGACTTCTATTATTGAGGTATTGGAGACTAACTAAATAATCGCAAAATATCTAAAATACCCTTAATTTCTCCATGCATCATTTTATCCCTTAAAAAAATACTCATCCTCGAGTTTTTTAAGGGAAAATTATGGTCGCTTCTCTTGATGATGTGAGTAAATTCTTTGAGAAAATATAAGCCTACTTATTGTCTTCATCTTTGTTGAGGTATCAAAGTAAATCTCAATTTTAACCCCAAATGTAAAAAATAAAAAATAAATAAATAAAAAACAAAACCCATAAAAAAACAAATAGGGTTGCACTTGTTTGAATTTCGGCTCATTTTTGTTTTGTGAGTCCTGGGCTAAAAAGAAGTCGATAAGAAATAAAAAACGTGGGCAAGGGGTTGGGAAGCCCATTCCTTTTGCCATTTCCTTCACCCTTCAACTCGTCTTTCTCTTCTTGATAGATGGAAAGCAATGTTTAAAAGGCTCCCTCAAGCTTGCAAGGTTCAAGGCACAGATCTAGTGCTTTGCTTGTGCCTCGAGCGCCCCAAGGAAAAAGATACATGCCATCATGTGATTAATTATAAAAAAAATAAGTTCTAATCTTAAATGTAGACACCCTTGCATTCAGGGTTTTTTTTCTTTTTTGTTCTTTATTAACTAAAAATAAAATATTTATATTACAACCATCTCAAAATCAATTGGCGATGAGAGGAGAAGCCACCCACCTTATATATTGCTAGGAGGTCTCCTCGCTTTCTAATGTGGGATCCTCAACATGTCTCTCAAGATGGTGCCACTTTTCGGTTCACCAATCGTGAATCGGAGACCAATTTCATTTTTATTGCAACAAATACTCGTTCGAGTTAATGGGCTCTAATACCATATTAGATTATGTGAATATCTATCTCAAAACCAATTGGTGAAGAGAGGAGTAGCCTACCCATCTTATATATTGCTAGGAGGTCACCTTACATTTCAATGTAGGATCCTTAACAATTTACTAACCCTTAAAGTATTTGTTAAAAAATTTCACACCAACTATGCTATTTCTCTGAATGAATGTTCTTATATATAGTGTGCCTCACAAAAAAAAAAAAAAAAAAAAAAACACCCACTCTTTTATTGTGTATAAGCCTAAGAGTGGGCTATTACATTTTTAGTGTGCTTTGAATTTTAAAAACAGTGGTAGCAAGGCATTATCAACAAATTCTAGGCCAAATCTTGAGGCACTGAGGTCAGGTAAATTTTTTACATATGTAGGTACTTTTCTTCTTTTTCTTGAAATCTTTCCAAAGCTTTCTTTGTTGCAATCTTTAGAATTCTTTGTTACATTATTTATTCCTTCTCTGATTGCATCTTTGTCCTGGCCATTTTTAGTTTCTTCTTCTTCTTTTTTTTCTCCCTTGATTTTTGCTTCGAGTTGAGTCATGGGTCAATATCATGGATTTTTGCACTTCTATTCTTATTGAATTCTTATATTCTTTTCAAGAATTTGTCAAGATCTTAATCCATTTTTTCAATGAGGGGTGGGATTTTGGTCGTATCCTCTCTAATCTCTTAGTCTTAGGATTGTTCTATAATGGTGATTGATTTCTTGAAAAGTTTTCAGCATCGTAGTTCAGATCAATTGTAAGTTTTCTTGAAAATTTGGTATCCCAATATTGAACTTGATGGATTCTTCGGGTAAGAAACGGCATTGTTGTATTGAAATTCATCCTGCTAATAACTCGTATCAAGATTTCAACATTGTTTTTTTTTTGGAGGTTGAAAGTGAAAACTTCCGCAAGCCTAATATCTTTCTTATATAGGAGAAATACCTATTGCATATATGAAAACAGTTCAAACATGGAAATATGAATAAACACACTAAAGATCAATATTTTACCATTAAAACAAACAGTGTAACTACTTAGTGCAACAAAAACAACTAATGGTATATGATATGAGTTCACAAGTCGACTACTATAGTAAAATAGACAAAAAAGACCAACCTCGAGAAGTTTATTCAAGATGATAGGCCCCACAAATTGAGCAAGATCATTGCCAAACTACAAGCCCCACACCATGTCAGTCAAAAAGAAAGGACAAAAATAAAGCAAACATACAAGAATTTCACTCAATTTGCCTGAGAAATAGGCTTTTTAATTTCGTTCTTTTTAAAGATGGAAAACATGTTCTCTTCAATATTGAGGATGAAATATAATCTTCTAAGAAAAAAGATGAAAATGTTAGAATTAATTGTATAAATAAGTATATTCTGTAATTTAATGTATTTCTAGTATTTGCCTCTATGAATAAACTCACGACGACTTTTCGGTCTCAATATTGTTTTCAAAAAATATAACGTTTCTTTAAGCTAAACAAATAGACGATCACAACAACAATTATTAAGGCTAAAAAATGTTCATATATTGGGTGCCCTACATTATGACATGTTCAAATTTGATAGCCAGAAATATGCTAGTAAATTCAAAAGGTAGATCGTATTATTACCTTCCAAAGGCCACCCAACCAAAACCTAAAGAATGGAAAAGAGAGAAGAAAATTAACAAAAGACAGTGCAAAGAATAAGCATCAAAACCATTAAAATTCTATCACATACTAAAAGAAAGTAGCATATTTCCAATTCATTTTCCTTGTATTCTTCATTTTCTTAATAAAACTTCCGTTTCCCTTTTCAAATAAAAACAATAAAAGCTTGAATAAATGTGATATTTCGGGCCACAAAATCGGATATAATCCAAGATGGCTTTTCCAAAAATTGCGCCATCTTGGAGAGCATGTTGGAGATACTCACCTTGTGGCACTTCTCCCACATTGGAAACATGAGGAAATATCTAAGCATTTACTAGGTAAAGTGGGCTACTCCTCTCATAGCCAATTGGTTTTGAGATGGATGCCCACACTTTCTAATAGTTTGTGAATTAGTTGTAAGAGAGTTTTTGTTAATTATGAATGAAGTGACATTTATGAGTTAATTTAACTTCTCCGAGTTTTTTGCAGTTTTGCTTATCTCTTCTGTTCCAGTGAAGACAATTATATTTCCTTTATTTTTTTTGTTTGTTTTCTTGTTGCTTCTTTTTGTCCCCACTGGGGCTTGTTATCCTGTTGTATTTCCTTTCATTTTCTTATGTGATCTTTTCAAAAAAAATAATAATAATAAATAACTTCTCCGAGTTAATTTAACTCCCTTTTTATGGAAGAGTTAAAATAGCTCCTAGGAGTTCAAACAAACATCCCCTTAGGGATGTACTAATTATTAATGGAAATACTCTAAATACCACAACCTCCTCACATCATTTAATATTATTATTAGATACGGAATAGTATCCATTCAACAAGAAACCATTTCCCACTTGCGTTCTACTTACATTCTTCCATGACTGTTGTTCAATGCTCTAAGAAGCCACGGTTTGGATTTATGAGATTCTTCCACCCAAGATTTCTGGAAGCTACAAACAACAGTAAATAAGATCCAAAAACAAATGTGCAAGAAATAGCAGAAGTAACGTAGGAGAGAGAGAGAGAGAGAGACATTTTATATACTGTTTCAGTTCGATCCCACGAATCCAATTTCCATACATCCTTCTCCGTGAGTGGCTTTTTGTATCCTAGCTTCATTATGTTATCCATCCACCCAAAAGTAATTTCTAGTATAAAGAAAACACAATTATAAAGGAAATACATATTTAAGAAGGTAAAACAAATTGTTTGAAGGGTGTTCATCCATTCTTTAGCACACTGAATGGGTTGCAAAAATACAAGCTAAACAGTACAAACCTAAGAGTGAATCAGTAGGTGTGTATCTGCCATGGTTAAGAAAAAGAGAACAAAAATATTTCAAACAGATCTTGATTACGCAGCACAAGCGCGAGTCTAAACTAGAAGAGGTACAGTTTATGTGATCGACTACAATTATCCTTATACTTACGTGCGTTCCCCCGTTAGCTGTAAAATAGTTAGAGTAGTTACTTGTTTTCTCTTTTTTTTTTCGGCCAACAAGAGCGCCAACTCATGACATAAGTATATATCTAAGAACCAAGTAATCATGGGTTTTGAGTTCCCCACTCCCAAATTTGAGTAATTGAAAAAAAAGGTTTAATTTGAATTATATAAGCAATCTAACGAGATGCATAATAAATTGACCACCCTCCAGGAGGGTCTTGGACTCATTCAGATATTACAGGAAGTATTTTTCCAATAACACCCTACGTCAAAACAAACAGCTAATATATTAACCAAAAGACTTCTAAAGAAGCAATTCGACATATTGATTGACAAATTGGCTACGGAAGACATCTTTAAACCAGTTTGAGAGGGAGTGTTGAAATATTTGATATTATTTGATTTATATTCTCCCTTGAATGAATTATTTCATACGTAATTATTTTTTCTCATTGTAAAATGTCTTATTTTACATTATGTTTTCCCCTACTTATAGAGGGTGATTGTAAGGTAGTAAAAATCGATTATTAGAATAAGAACTTAATTCTATTATCTCCAAAATCGAACAAAACTTATAACTTTGTATCTAGCAAACCTTTAAGATTTTGTAATATGTCTAGTTAGTACCCAAATTTTTAATTGAGTCAAGCAAGTTTTGATACCTTCAATAATTATTAGAATTCGCATATCAATTGAAAACAAAATAGAAAAAAATAGTGTTTTATTAGACAAATCTATTTCTTATGTCTAACACGGTAGTTTTTTTTAATTCAACAACAAGGGTTTTAAACCTGTAGCCTCTTGATAGCTAGGAACTAGGTGCATCATTAACCATTCCATTAGAGCTATATGCTACTTTTAGATGTAGAATAGAGTAGTTAACTTCAGAACATTTTGTAAACATTTTGAATATATCAGAGACGAATAAATTTGCAATCTAACCTAAAATTAATAATTAAAAATTTTATCTTATTCAAAAAATATATATATATATATATTTATTTATTTATTTATTAAATAGTTAAGCTAATATTTTTCCCCTTCATAAGCAATTCGTAGTTCCAACCTAGTCAGGGCCTAGAGGTAGTGACATCAATATTATGAAAACAATACTTACTTGAAAATAAATTTGCATGCCGCTCGGGGCATATACGCTCCCCTTCAGGAAGTTCTTCATATTCAGCATCAACATATTCACTATTCAAAGGGGCATGACCAGGATAAGGATCCAAGCTAGGCACATATGCGACCAAGAGAACACCAAATAAAGCCTACAGCAAGAAAGGTGGAATGAGAAATTAAGTCGAATTAATTTCTGTAATATTACAAATAAAAATATTTTAATTTATAATCATTTATAAAATATACCCCTTCTGTATAACTCAAATTCTAATTCCAAAGGCTTCCTAAAGCTTTCACTAGAGTTCAATTTTCCTTATCAGTTTCCTTCCTCGTGGTTGAGGATCTCATGTTTTTTTTTTTTTTTTTTTTTTTTAAACCAGAAAATCGAAGCTTCGCTCCACTATACTCGGGGTAAGCACACCCGTCCCATCGGCACCAAAACAATTCACCAAACGGCACCAAAAAAATTCACCAAACAATTCCTTCCTCGTGGTTGTAGATGCACATAATCTTCTCCAACCATAAATTGAAAAATAAGGCAGATATTGTACAAGAGATGAGAGTCGGAACTAAACCAACCTGGACAAAGACTTCGCTGATGTACCAATATAGGACATATCTGCAAAGATAATAAAATAAACGTTAATCAGTGATATAGTGCTACGCCCAAATGCATGCTCGAGAAATTGATAGATTATCACAATCACAACAATTTCATCCTCGTTAGATATTGATAGTTGATATAATTAAATATACTCCAACCTATCAGCTTAAACTTTTGGATTGATTGATGATTTACATAATTCAACATGGTATAAGGCACGTTGTATTCTTAACTTTAACAACGACTAATTATTCAAAAAAATAACAGTAGGTATAATGCAGTTAGATGGTATCCATCCACTAACCATCTATTATAATTAAAAAATATATATTTCTGAAAAATTACCTCTCATAAAATTCCTTCATGGGTAGAATTAGACTGAGCATTACAGCATCCGCGAGTAATGTGTAAACAACTCCAAATCTGATGATCCATCCAAATTCATAAATGTAAACTTTGGTTTCTTCAACCAGCATTACAAGCATCGAGGACCAAGCAAGTGCCTGAATTATCAGAGCAGTCACCTGAAACAAAGGGGTGTAATGTTCAATATCGATGAACTCAGTGATACAAAATTCACCCGATATTACAAAATTTTTGCTTTTCAGCTAATATTTTGGAGATACTCACCTTGTGGCCATTTGTCCCACATTGGAAGTTAGGATTCTTCAACACATTTATAAGATAAGGTAGGCTACTCCTCTCAAAACCAATTGGTTTTGAGGAAACCCAATACTATCTAATATAACATCAAGAACTTAAACAGGCCATATTTCAATCTTTCTTACCTTGAAATCTTCCTATGTCTTTAGGAAAGATATGAACTAGACTAATCATCTTTCGATAGACTGCGTATCACATATATCTTATAGAAACTCATATAACTATGGTATCAAAGCAAGAGGTGTTGTTGCAGGACATTTCTAAGATTTCTAAACTCCCAAATGAGGAGAGTGTTAGATGATATAATTAAATGTATCACAACCTATCACCTTAAGCTTTTGGGTTAATTGGTGATTTACATAATTCAATAATTCAACCAACTTTTAAGGTTTTTAAATAATATCATGGACCAAAAAGATATCATTTTTTTATTTTGACCAACTTATGAGTACTAGATCAAAACAATTTCATTTTTCTCATGTAAATAAATTCCCAATTGCAAACAAATTTAAATTCAGTAAAGAAACAATAAATGGAAATGATTCTAAATAATGAATATGTTAAGAGGACTCTACCTCGAAGGGAGCAAGTGAGACCTGCCCATCTAAATTCAAGATTGAAATTCCACTGATCAATCTGAATAAAGGCTCAAATATGCAGTAAGCAGCCAATACACACAGAAGATAGTTGTATATCTTTGACCTCAAACAAAACCTCTGTGCTTTAAAATCCTTCTTCATCAGCCATATTCTGTACATACATAGACCTAGAATGACCAAATGAGAAATAACAATAACCATAGAGTCAATGGCACATGGTGTGTAAGAGCCAAGAGCATTGTCCACTGCTTTCGTCCACACACCACCGGCAACGGGTTGACAATACCAAACAAATGGCTCAAAAGCCATTCTTGATTTACTTTTCGTTTTCCTACTACAATCACATAATCCACCTCGGTGTCCTCTGTTGCTTCCTCAACCTGACGGGATCACCTTCCACCAGGATAAACCTACACACGTGTATTCGACAACCATTAGCCTTGAACAAAAACTTTAGCAAGAATTCAAATTTATTGTTCTAAGCATAATAATTATGCTCGCTGCAACCAAAGATAGAACATAACTGCACTGTTGAGGATCTCATTATCTCACATTGGAAAAGTAGAGAGTTCTCCAAACGTTTATAAGATAAAGTGGATTACTCCTCTCATTATTAATTAATTTTGAAATAGATCCACATACTTTCTATTATGATATCATAGCTCATTAAGCCCAAACGGGTATATGGTCCAATAAAATAAAATTGAGATCCGATTCAAGATTGATGAACCCAAAAGAGACACCATCTTGAGGAGGTGGGTAGACGATCTCATTATCCCACATTAAAAAGATAGAGGACTATAAGATAATGAGGGCCCTCTCATTGCCAATTGATTTTAAAATGAATGTCCACACTTTCTCTTAAATTTTTCGTAAACGATTACTCGTTGCCAAGCTTGTTCTGTGTAAGCAATCGACTAGTCAACTTATCAATACATGCTGATAAGCAATGTAAAAACCATACCGAAATTGATTACAAAGCCCCGTTTGATAACCATTTCGTTTTTCGTTTTTGAAATTTAAGATTGAAACTACTACTCCAACCCATAATTTTCATAACTTTGATCTATGCCTTTTATGTTTTTAAAAACACAACCAAATTTTGAAAACTAAAAACTTATTTAAATATTTATTTTGGTTTGTGAAACTTGGTTAAAATTCACCTACTTACTCGAAGTGAAACATAGAGAATTTAGATAAATATAAGCTTAAATTTTATAAATAAAAAAATGAAAAACCAAATAATTATCAAACGATACTTGAATAAGTAGAATCAGAAGAACATAATTAGGAAATTTTCTGAAATTAAAAATATAAATTTAAGCTTCAAATGCATTTGGATTTTAGTTTAAGTTTGTAAAATTTAAGCTTGTATTTACTATGCTACTTATGATTTCATTTTCAATAAGTAAATTCTAATTAAATTTCATAAAGAAAAATAAGTATTTAAAAGCTATTTTTTAATTTTCACTTTTAGTTTAGCTTTCAAAAACACTAAAAAAACGAAGAATATATCAAACAGAGGTAGCCAAATAAAGTCATGAAAATTATGTATTGGACTAGCAGTTATAAACTTAAGTATCAAAAACCAAAAACAAAAAACAAAACGTTTATAAAACAGAGGTAGCCAAATCTAAGCAGAATCAGAAGAACGAACATAGAAGAAAGTAAGCTGAAAAGCTCCGAGTAACATCCCGGTTTCTCCGAATGAACGCCACAGAGAGAACGCAGTGAATAAATGAACAAAAAACAAGAGTTTACCTGACAGATAGCGAATCAATAATCAAAAAATTCCTGAAAACTTGAAGAACAAGAGAGAATCAAACGCGCCAAAAACTGAACCGAAGGCCAAACTTGAGAAATCCAGCTACAGAATCATCCGACTCCAACAAAATTTCTTTATAAATGAAGTGTTGCCTCTTCTTCTTTTCGAAAATGCTGCCTGCCTCTGCTTTTATTTATTTATTAACTACAAATTCATTAAATCACATATATTACACCACCTCTGCATTTATTAAAATTAACTGTATTAATAATATCCCTATGTTATCTTGTGACTTATTTTATTCTAATTCATGTAAATATATAGTGTATGTTTTGTGTGGTCCACCCAATTTTCGTCTACTAAATTCTTCTCATTAATCAATAATTTATTTTTATTTTCTATTTATCTTTTTCTTCTCCGGCCAAATATCACATTTCTTTAGTTGACAAGTACTAATAAAGTATGTTTTATTATAAATTATTTACCGCCACAATAATTATAACTCAACTGATATTAGAGATACGCTAATACACGATCATCTTAATATCGTAATCAAACAAAACAATCACTAAAATTAAAATTAAAGCTAAATCATTAAAATATATATATATTATTCGTAATTATGGTTGTTTTTTTTTTTTTTTTTTAGTTCCTTATTTATATTATTCTTAGTGTTAAGAATAAAGTAGCTTTACAATTTAACCAAAAAAAAAAAGTTGTTATTTACACGTTGCTTACTGCAGACTGACAACAGCAAAGTCAAATTTTGATCGTTGCCGTTCGCGTTATTTTCCAC
>JBBMEG010000024.1:688010-712654 GCA_037832605.1 Cyclanthera cordifolia
TTATTTACACGTTGCTTACTGCAGACTGACAACAGCAAAGTCAAATTTTGATCGTTGCCGTTCGCGTTATTTTCCACGAGAGCACGTTAGGTTACCACGTGGAGGAAAATGAAAAAATAAATAAATAAACAAATAAAATACCTTTTTATCCTTCCGTTTTATCACACATTTCAAAATTAATCGCTTTATTAGTCACATTTCATTAATTGTTTGGATATTAGATTATTAAATTAATTGTTTTTATCTTGACATTTTTAATAATAATCATTTTTAGTTATTAAGTGTACAACATTCAATTTATCAATATATTATAATATTAAATTAAGTCTAATCAAGGTAAAAAAATTGAGTTTATATTAATATTTGTTGCGTCAAAATTAATTATTTACATGAACACATTTATCATATTAAATGTTATATAAATATATTATTTTAATATCTAAGTGGTTAATTAGATTAACGGTTTGTGGTGACAGTGTAGAAACAGTAGATTAAAATTGAGGTGGAATAATTGTTATATTGATATTTTGTTTTCCGCTTTTTAATTAAAATAATTTATATATTATCTTTTTCAGACACGTGGAATAGCAGCTAGTTGTCACGTGGCATAGAACCCAATGGAGCTTGTTTAACGTTTAAAACGTGTGCCCGGTGAATCTCCATCATACGTACCCCATCCGTGGATGCATTTTAATAATTTTTTTCTATAATTAATAATAATTATTATTATTATGAAAAATTGGAGGAACCACCCCCTACCCTAAAATAAAGTGTAACAATTAAGATTTTAACTTTGAATTTTAGCCATTAATATCTTTTCGTTAATTTTAATAGATTTTCAATGTGTGAAAATATAAAATTGTCCAAATAATTTTTTTTTTTTTTTTTTGTTTATTTAAAAGAGAGAAATTCACAATTGATTATCTCTTATAAATTTATAACGAAAAATTTATAAATTAATGAGTTTTTTAAATGTGTTTATTTGTAAATTAATTGATTTTTTAATATCATAATAATGTTTGTGTTTAAAAACATTTAGTCCATATATTTATCCTCAAATCATGATTGCTTGACTTAAGCAAATTCCCATTCTTCCATCACTAAAACGCTTGTACTCGGACCATTCGCTTGTTCTGGCTCACCACAGTTGTCTCTGTATAGAGAGAGAGGCCTCGTCACGTACATATTTTCAAATTCATTCATTTTGTTTGGATTTTGATGAAAGAATGAAATTTTAAATTTTATAAATAGTTCAATTAATTTATTATAATGTTAAAAAATCAATTAATTTATAAATATTTACAAATAGAAAAATTTTAAAAATAAAAAATGTTCATTATAAATTTGGGAGAGGTGAAGAAGTTATTAATTTATAGTATGTATTGCGATGGTTAAATTTCGTTCCTATTAGTTTACTTTATATATTTTTATCAAGTAAATAATTATTTTACTTTTAAATAAATAAATATATATATATATATATGCACACATATTTTGTTGAAATTTGATTTATAATATTTTTTTAACTTTACTTTCAATAATTGGTTTAAAATACTCATTAAACTATTTTTTTTTAAGAATACTCTGTAAATACTGCCTCAACTTAGCTCTGATAAGACAGCACCATCCATAAATCTTAACTGAGAAAATAAATCAATAACAATTACAGTACAAAAAGAATCATTCAATGAGCTAACAATAACTAATAGCATTAAAAATGCCATGTGATAGTTTTGTTATCCAAAAAAAAAAGAAAAGAAAAAGAGAGAGACAACCATGAGATAGAATCAAAGCTTTCTTCCTCCATCCTCTGGTCTTCCTTTATGATGAATTGAGAGAGAAAAAGAGATCTCCACTTTATACATTTTTGTAATCTTTCACTACTATATATATATATAATTCCAGATATGTCCTGTGAACTTAGGCATTCAAAGGCTCCATCTCTGCATCCTTTTCCCGGAAAGTAGGACTGGTTTCTGTCTCTGCGATATAAGACCAACAGTTCCGAAAGTTAGGACATGTTTGGCTACCGTGGGAAGAAGAATGAGGAAGAAGGATAAATGAAGAAAAGTAAAAAATAAATTAATAAAAATATATGAGTATCATGAAAGTGAAAAATAGTTATGAGAAGAATACAAAGTAGTTAAAGACGAGAATAAAAAAACGATTTTGGAAAAACGTGATTATGGGAGAAATAATTATCGGTGGTCCAAACACCGGAAATCATCCTCACGCTTATTCTTGGTGGCCCAAACACACTCTTAATAAAAACTAGTTCCAGTGCATGTTTGACAGTTTATGCCTCTAAATTCATTCATTGAAAGAAAAGAGTGCAGAGATAGGATAGACTTACTAAGCTTGTCCGCTATCACCATGAGACGTCGCTGCAAAATGGAGGCCACAAATAGAAAAATAGAACACATACCAAACATGATAGAGATTGGGAATGCATCAACCTTCATAGAAAAATGAGAAGCAATCAGTAGTTGGAAGAGGGGAAAGAAAGAATATGCAGGCAAATGCAAAGAACTTGGTGGGGCTAAGCATTAGCTAAGGAGGCTACACAACCGAAACTCAAGGGGATGTTTGAATTGAGATTTTAAGAGTATTTAGAATGAAGATTTATTTTTTGTATTTAGAAGTAATGATTGCATTCAAAAATATAATTTTTAAGAGTATTTAGAATGAAGATTTATTTTGAGTATTTAAAAGTAATAATTAGTAATGATTGCAATCTAAAAACTTGTTTGGAGGTAGTTTTTAAGAGTATTTAGAATTAAAATTTATGTTGAGCAATTTTAAGTAACAATTCTAGTAAAATAGTTTTTAAGACAATTTAGAATTAGTATTTAAAATGAGGATTTATTTTGAGTATTTATAAAAAATGATTGCAGTCAAAAGCTCGTTTGGATGTAGTTTTTTTAAAAATATTTAGTAAATACTCATAAATACTGATTAAATACTCGTTCCAAACATCCCAAGCTTCAAACAATCTCAAGATCATGAAATAATGGAGACATATAATACGATTATACTTACGTTATACAACACGACACACACAAAGATATTGAGAGGAATGCGGAAGAAATTCATAATGGTGCTCCTTGCATCTTCAGGAACGTACTGGGATCGCATTTTCATAATGGATGGCCAGAATATACCCACACAAGCCTCAAAGACACAGAATCCAACCAACTGAATGCAGCCTGAAAAAGAAATGCCTCCACCTTTTACTTGGGATGGTGGTACCAAGAACTGTTCAGAATTCAGAAAGAAAAAACAGAAATCATGATCAAATTGGAAGCGAAATCGACCCTTGAAAATATAATGGGATAAGGCATGGAACACACTTACACTTATCACGACTGGGAGAGCGAGAGATCCCGCCGACATGACGAAAACAATCTGCATATAGTTCTCCACCCTTAATGATGCGCGGGCCAGTAACCTAGACGCTAGGGAGCTTCCTAACATTGAAGCTAACATGAATGTTGCAAAGATAAAGCCATGGGGAATTTCCTCATTATTGGGGCTCAGAGCAGGAGTCCAAAGGAAGACAAAGGTATACATTGAACCTTCAAACAGGGACTGAATAGCACCAAGGAGGGCAATTTTCTCGTCTGATCAATAGAGAAGAAATACTAAATATAGAAAATTTCATGAAACTACATGATCCATGAGCAACTGCACAAGAAAATAGAACATGTGCCCCAAAACAAGTACTAGACATCTATAAAAACACGGATATATTTTAATAGAAATATGGGCTGCTTTTGAACTTCAATTTAATTTTTCTTTCAAGCACTCCAATCTAACGTGTAGATTAACTATTAGAAAATGTGGGAATCCATCTCAAACCAATTGGTAATGAGAGGAGTAGTCCACCTTGTCTTATAAATGTTTGGAGGACTCTCAACACGCCCCCTCGAGATTATGCCTCTTTTTGGGTTCGTCAATATTGAATCGGATCTCAATTTCATTTTATTAAACCAAATACTGGTCTCTTATACCATTAAATAGTGTGAGCATTCACCTCAAAAGCAATTGAGTAGCCTATCTTGTCTCATAAATATTTGGAGAATTTTCTATTTTTTTTCAATGTGGGATAATGAGATCCACAATAAAAAGCAATAAAAAGTAGAGGTAAATGTCTCGATCTTTTTAAACCTAACTTTTTATTTTTTTGAAAACTTTTAACCTGAGCTTTTAAGATCCCAGGGGACCATTTTAACTGAGTTCAAGGATCAAAAAAATAAGAGGCGAAAGAACAATAGCGCCAATTTCTGTTGAATATAAACACTGAAGAGAAGCGGAAGTAGTAAATAGTTTTCGAAGTCCAGATGCTTGTATAATGTCAAAAAGTCCATATGGTGAAATCCATTTATTTGCTTGAATTAGAAAGAAGATGGAAGTCAGGAGTAAGGACTCTACCAGAAGCGATGGCCACGGCTGCACCCCTGAATTGGGTGAGAAGGTCTTTATTTTCATAAGGATTTCCATAGTTCTCTGTCCAAGATGATAAGATTACGGCCATACCAAGGGCAAGAAAACAAGCAGCTGCATCAAAAGGTGCCACTGGCCCAAGAGCCAAGGAGCCAACTAGTAGGTTCCCAAAAAGGCCAGATAAAATGGCAATAAGGCCGTTGCCAAGAAATATTGCCTTTGAGAATGTAACCGATAGCCATTGTTGATCAAAGCCTCTCTGTTGAGGATAAGCAAAAGATATTCAAGATACATACTAATAGCAATATAAACTGTCATTAACATATGAGAAACGTCTTCATTAAGATAGTCCACATTGACATGAAGAAATACACAATATATTAATTGGTAAACAAAAAATAAAAGCAGAGGCGTAGAATCCAGACTAATTATTGATTTTGGAATTAAATTTAATGGATTTAAATAAGTGGCTGGAATGGGATGATGACCTGGTAATAAAATTAAAAACTTTCAAGAACTCTGGTAGTGCAGGAGATGGAAGGGACAAATTTGGAGTGCCCAAAATGATCATAGTAGATGTATAAATACAACGCTAATAAATCATGCACACTAATTCAATATGAAAATACACAAATTGTTTGTGTCCATTGCAATAGACCATAATGTGGAGAACAACTTTTTAGAAAACAAATGTCATATAGCATGCACTGAATGCCTAACTGGACTACAAACTTAAATTACATCACCTAAAAGGCATTATAAGTTTGAACAATTATAGCCATGTTTGCAATCTTGAGAACTTATCTACATACGTTAATAGGTTCTCAACTAACTACAGTTTAAAATAATATGGTACCGACCATTTACGGTCAAGAGAGCAACGAAAAAAATCTTACAGTGGAACATATGATATCCAAATAAATATATAGTATCCAAATAAAAGCTTATATAAAATGAGAAAGGGTAACAATGAGCTACCTTGTTATGTTCTGCAACAAGCCACGACTCAAATGCTGAAAAGAGGAGAGAAGTGGCAATACCTCCCAATATACGGCCCAACATCAAAATTTTATATTGAGGCGAATGCTTTGTGATGCAACTCAGTATATAAGTTATACAATAGGTCACACAAGCTCTCTTACGACCTCTGAATTAACAAGCATGGAAACAATATTAATTTTCTTTTTCTGTTTTTTTTTTTTAAAGTCATGGTTGGTGATGTAACAGAACTCAAAATTGAAGAATTACTGTTTATCAGCAAGTGATCCAACAATTGTTCCAAACAACATAGAGGAGCCAAACCCAGCGATGAATAGCTGTCCAATCTCCCCTTTCCCATACCCATACTGACTGTAAAGATAGTACACGTAAGGGCCCTGCAACCAATCCCCAGCTATTGCCAGAGAAACATGGATATGTATCAGAACTTTACTGGTCAAGAAGTCCAGATAGAGACTACAATGACTTCATCTAATAAATAAAAGTTGGTCTAATATATGATGGGGTAGTTAATTTAAATACTAATATAATTAAATAAATTCCTATGATTTCAAGCACAAAGTTTTATTGTATGCTACAGGATTTTATCTTAGCGTACCACATAATACATTGATCAAGAAATACTATATCTGTGACTATGAAAAACTAAGAAGCCAATAGTATAGTTAAAAAAAAAACTACTAGTATTCTAGGTCAAGCACTTCTTACCAACGAGGTTTACAGAGAAAATCAAAACTAATAAGAGAAAAGAAGTTAGTGCCCAAAAGACGTTGAGAAGGAGGGAAGTCCTATACTTTTGTTTTTTTATTACGTTCCGATTATACATACATACATGCATGCATGTGTATATGTGTGTGTATATATTTATATATATTCACATAAATTATCACGTAGAGAAAGTTGACAACAAAATAAGTACTCACGCATCAACTAGCTGTAATTCATGTAAATTTCCCGGTTTTATGCTGAGAGTTATGTTTTTATTTGCATCTTCATCTTTACACTTGTTGGAATTTGAATTTATTTGCTCTATTACAAATTAGCATTCAATATTCATGGGTTGAACTAATGGTCAAAAAAGATTTTGTGAATCCAAAATGTTATAAGTTTTATCCATTGTATCTAGCTAGCTACGAAATAATTTTCTACGAGTTCTTTTAACATTTAAATGTTGTAAGGTCAAACTATTTATCCCCTAAAAAAAATCAGATACACCACAAAAGAGGACCATGTGGCAATAGCATATTAGCCACAGTTTGGGATATTTTATTGGACGTGAACATTAAATTAAACTAATGCGTAAATGCTTCATTAACACAATATCTTGCTAAAAAACAGACATTTTACCTAAAACTGTATAAAATCTGACTCAGGAATAAAAAATAGCAAAAGCAATAACGATTGAATAATCAATTCTCTTCCAATATGATAAACACACTGACAAAGTGACCACCAATTAACCTGCATTTCACACCCATTAACTGCACAGAACGATCCAATTATCGAAAGAAAAAACGCAAGAAATTAGATCCGATCCACAACAAATCTCAGACATATACATATAAACACCGATAAGCTCAGTGAGAATAAACAAACCTAACCAACAATGACGACGTAGAGTAAGATCTAAAAGCCTATGAACATTAAAGATTCAAATCCAAATCGAAAAAAGAAACTGCTGAACGTACCCATCATGAGAGAGTAAACAAGAAGGTAATTGTTCTTGAATGAATTGAATGCGGTGGTGGCGTTGATTCTGTCCTTGCTGGTTTTACTCAGCTCGACAGCTGCAACTATGACGCTCATTGCCCCAAAAACGAGATAATAAAAGACCTCCATTGTTAACGAGAGATCAGAAAAGCTTGAAAGCTCGAAATTGGTTCTCTCTTTATAGCGAAGTGAAATGTAAAACGAAGAATGGAGCGCAATGTTTGGGGTGGCAGAAGAACTCGGGGGTTTTCCTCTGCAGCAAGAATTATTGAGCTTCTGTTGTGCTCGCATTTAATTGGTAGTTATTTCTCAGTTTTGTTGACTTTGGTTTTCGTTTGACGGATCTGTTGGCGAGTGCATGTGAGCTCTACCTCACTATATTATAATTTAATTTACATTTCATGCATTTATTAAAAAAAGGTATTGGATTCAAGGGAGAGCAAACTCTCTTTCTTTTCTTTTTTTTCTTTTTTTTTTTTTTTTTTAGATATTTCACACTATATCCGATAATCATGCTCGTCCCTAGGTTCGACACCAGAATCCATCAAAGTGAAGATACAAATTTTGAAGCTAAAATTTTGAGAAAGCACACCTCTCGAGCTCAAGTCTTCAATCAACTGCGTCACTCTATTGGATACGAGGAGAGCAAATTCTGGTTTGTTTTTAATACATCATAATCTCTTCCAAACTCTTTTTCAACCTCTCCTCAATTTCTTTACAACATTCCATCAAACCTTAAATCAAATTTTGTATTAAATTTAATCTAAAATAAACACATTCTCTCATAAAATACAAATCTCAATCAAATTTTAGATTAAGTTTAATCTAAAATAAACATCTTCTCTCCTAAAACACAAATCTCAATAAAGAATTTTACAGCCTCTATCTCTATAATACCGATTCCCAAACAAATATTTCATATCTCCAATTTATCCAATTTTGTGTTCTTATTCGTTTTTTCTTCTCTTATCAACTCCAAAATTCAATCAGCTCCAAAGTGTTAAAAATAATGATAATAAAATAAATAAATTCGCAGGGATAAATTGGGCTAAGAATTAATTTTGGTCGGGAAAGTTTTGAAGAAGTAACGGGGTTTTTTTTTTTTTTAATATCTTATGAATTTTTTGTAATTTAAACAAAAAAAAAAGATTTATTGAGCCAGTACTCCCTATTCAGCAATAATTACAATATTTAGTTGTGTTAGTTTTGGAATCTACATAAATTTGAAATTGAATTCATATATTGTATACTATAAAGTCAAAACATATACAGCAATGAGTACCTAGGTCCCATAAATTTGAAATTGAATTCATATATTGTTAACATAGTAGTTATACTAAAAACAGTAGATGTTATCCAAATACAATTCACAAAAATATAAACTTTTCTTCACAAATAAAGCAAGAGAAATAACACAATAAATTCCAACCTTTATTAAAATTTGAAGAACAAAGTGATGCAGCATAAATAGATCACCAGTTCAAGTATAAACAAATATTGAAAACTTTGCATGAACTAAACCTAGTACAATGTCTCTACAATATCACCTGCCCCACGAGGATTCTTAGTAGTCATCAATATAATAGTCATCATACTCTGAGATAACAATAGGGTAAAATGAACAAATTTCACAAAAATAATCGAAAGATGCGTCCCAAGATTCGGAATCATCGAAGGGATCACAAGGAAACCGCAGGTTTTTAATCCTTTCAACACAATATCTTTCCAACTGCTCCTCGAGATATAACTTGTGACACATGCGTAGATCGAGAGATTCTAAACAAGGACAACCATGAAGAATGGCCTCCAAGCCCCTGTGAGTTAGAGGGTTGTGACATAGATCAAGGTTCTGTAAATTAGGCATATTTTCAGCAATAGCATAGGCTTCATCATCGGATTCAAATGAAAAATCTCTTTCGAAATTAATTTTCAGAGATTTCAGGAGTGGACAACACAATCCAACGGTCTTCAATGCTTCTGCAGAAAACGATGAAGAGCCAGAAATTTCAAGATGTTCCAACAATGGAAATTTCGGAACTGCTTTAATGAATTCATATTGAGAGATATTCCAGGAAGATATAATCCGGAGTCTTCTGAGTTGTGGTGAGCTGCAACAAATAAAATATAGAAACGTCAAAATCGAGGGAATATGAACTCATAATCGATAAATCGTGTGCAGGGAAGACTAAATTAATTCACATGTGAAAACATGTATTGCAGACCGTCACAGATAACTTATTCAAAAGAAATCATTATTAAGAACCTCATGACTAACAATAGGCTGCACCCATTATGGCTATTGGGAGACATGTATTAATGAAGGCATTCAAAGAGTCAAACGACTTTAGCATAATTGATATGTACTCTCAACCAAGAGGTCAGAACTTCGAATCCCTCAACTCTAAATGTTCAACATAACAAGAAAATTAACAAATGAAAAAAGAATGAAATCAAAATAGGATGTACAAAATTGGATTGAACTTCCAATAATATCAATGCCAATGGTAAGTAGCCCAACAAAATATTTTCACAACTCTAACTAAAAAGAAAGAGTATCCACAAGAAATTGCAGCAATGAAAGGCAGCATTAGTTACCCTTTAAAAGAATGTATCTTCATCGAAAATAAAATGTATTCTTTCAAATCTCATATTCGAGTCCAAAAAAAAAAAAAAATCTGAGATTCATAACTGCTAGGAATTTTGCAAATAACACCGAAGATATAAAATAACGTCATAGCTTCTTCAGTTTCAATCAACACGAATGTAAGACATCGCTCATGACTTCGTCTACAGCTATAACTTGAAGCGATCAAAATTTTATAACAGCAAAAAATGCGATACAATGGATAGCGGTTCAATTCAAAATCAATTTTGATCCGAAAATAACACTAATTAATTGCTAGAACAAAAGCACTTCATGAAACTAGCAAAATTAAGCTCGTATGAAGGAATCGTAAACTGAATGTAAATACTCGGAAACATAATCATGATCGGAACTGGAAACATACCTCTCAGAGATATAGCGGAGCAAGTAATCAGTGCCGAAGTCCTCGATACTAATATCTCGCAATTGGCCACAACTATAGTCAACAGCCTGCAAGCACATCCTCGCCAAATCGTAATCCCTGCCGAATCGATTACACGAATTGCGAAAATCGACGACACGCCAAAAGAAAGGGTCCTTGCAGATCTTAAGCCAGGAAGAGCAGACGTTTCGGACGTTGCAGAGGATATCAATGGCGCCTACCTCGAGCAGAATCGTGGACATGATGTGTTCAGGCATTTCAAGCCAGTTTATCGCTCGCTCTTTGTAGAGAGGGCTGGAATCCATGGATGAAAACGATTAACAAAGATCACTGTGATTGAAAGTTGAAAGGAATTTTGGAAGATCGCGATGAAAACAATTAATAAAGATCACTGAATTTGCAAGAAAGTTGGAAGGAATTTTAAAAGATGATCGTAACAGATTTACTAGGGCTTGGTTTATATAGGTTACTGAAGTCTTGTCTCCTCCCTCCTCAGGCTGAATATTGGGATTAAGTCTTACAAAAATAATAGATAATCTTTTAAGAACGTTTGGATTAAGATTTTAAGATTATTTAGAATAAAAATTTATTTTAAATATTTATAAATAAGGATTATTATGAAGAATTTGTTTAGATATTGTTTTTACGAATATTTAAAATTAATATTTAGAACAATAATTTATTTTGAGTATTTAAAAGTAATAATTTCAATCAAAAGTTTGCAGTTAGTAAGAGTATTTAAAATTAGTATTTAGAATAAAATTTTATTTTGAATATTTTTAAATAATGATTACAGTCAAAAGCTGATTTGGATGCACTTTTTAACTGAGTATTAAAAAGTAATGATTGCAATTAAAACCTAACGTAATTTTCTGAGCAGTATTTAGCGTTTGAAATTCTAGTTGAAATGTCAAACATCCAAAACTTTATTTTAAGATTTTTTTATTTATATATATATATATATATATATATATATATATATATATATATAACACATACTTTGTTTTCAAATATCAGATAGGATATCGATTTATACTTTTTTAGAAAAAAATGCAATATATTTTATAAGATAAAATTTCATAGGTCCAATAGCACTGTTTGAAATATTATTTCAAACCATTATTTTGATTTTCCTTTTCCTATTTTGATAGTGTAAACTCTAATATTTAATTTATATATTTTTCCTAATAATTTTTTACTTTAGTAGTTGATGCAAAATATCAATAATTTTCGGCATTTAAATATTTTATCTTTAAAAAGAATAACTATAGATATTACATATTTATTTTTTGCTCTCGTTTATCATTATTCAATAGAAAAGATTTTATATAAAAGTTCAACCTCTAAATTAGTAGCAAACGTAATCGTTAAGGACGTGTTAATTTTATTGTTTGAAGATAATTCAATTCAATACCACAATCGCAAGTTCAATTACTCAAATTTATTCTAAGTATTAAAAAAAGAATGATTAAAATAAAACTTAAAAAATAATATGGATATATGAATATTCAAATTTAAATATTCACTCCATATTTTAATAAATTAATTAACTCTTTATTTTCTCTATATTTTTTATGCATTTAAATAATTCTCCATATTTTTTTAAAAACAAAATTCATTTAAAAAAGAATATTTAAAAAGAGTTTGCTAATAGTTGTAGATAAAAATGTTATCTATTTGTTTAAAATTTTAAAAAGTTTGAAACTCAACTTATAAACAAAAATTAATTGAATTCCAACTCGGAAATCAAGTTTTAAATCTTTATCCGTAATTTACAAAAAAAAAAAAAAAAAATCTAAACTAAAACATTTATTGAACAAATTAAAATTTAAACTAAAATAGTATTTTCAGTCGACCGACCCCAATGGGATTTTCATGTTGGTCAGATAGACACCCATTGTCAACTCAAAAATCAAAAAACACAAAACTGCAGCAGAAAAGAGAGAGTTTTTCATTAAAGAAAACGCGAGTTACAGAAAAAAATAAACTGGTAACTCGGGTTGGTGGAACTCGAGAGAGTTTTCCATTAGAGAAAACGCGAGTTACGGAACAAAATAAACTGGTAACTCAAGTTGGTGGAACTCGTTTTCACAAAGAAGTGAAAAATCTAAGTGTCAAACACAATTTACAAAAAAAATGATAACCGGGATTTAGAAAAATCGTGGGCCAAACATGCCCTAAATACTTAATACAAATTCTTAGGTTGCATCTCAAAAAACAAAATCACTCATGTTGGAAGGTCTTTAGATAAACTATGAAGCTATAAATTCAATTTAGATAGTGATCTACTTACAAATTAATTCTCTTGAGCTTTATTGATATCAAAATATCTTAGGAAAGGAAACTAAATCATAAAGAAAAAGGATTTTGTTTTAAGAAACTACAGCCTTTGCTTGTTTCATCTAGTTCAAAGAACACTAGCTACATTTATAAATCAATAGATACAAAACCTGTAAGGCATGGTTTATGATATACTATTTAGCTAGCAATGTTTTACTAGACAATTATAAAATCAGAGTCATAGTAGGAAAAATATACATACATGGTTGACCTATTACTGCACAAGGCTTGTTGGTTTACAACCTGCAATCGAGTTCAAAAGCCACAAATTGGTTGCAACTTTGGCTGCAGCTGACTTAGCATGCAGCTCGGCATCGGTACGCCTGCGATTGAGAATGTTATTCCTTTCACCGGGATCGCATTCATCGGGAAGCTCGAGACTGTAAATGATGAAAACTTGACAGTTAGGTAAAAAACAAGAGATGTTTTGGTCGGTTGAAACTGGTCTTCTAAGCAGAATAGTTCCTCCAGCTGCAGTTACAAGTTGATGAAGATATCTTTTGTATGAAGGTAAGAAATCCGGGGTAAAGAAGAAACTGAAGCCAGAAAACAGTTTTGGTTGCTGCAAAGAGAAGGCAATTGTTAACAATGCTGTTAAGTGTTAAGGAACACACAAATTTATGTGGTTAACTAACAATGTGTTACTTCCACGAGCAGAGAGAAGAACAATGTTATTAAAGAGGGAATACAAAAATGTTGGTAAAGATGGACTAGGATTTTATGAGGAGTTTATATAGTGAACTCACATAAAACTTTACTACAACAAACTGTCCAATTACATAAAAGCTTAAATACAAATATATAAATCCAATTATGAGAAAATCCTTGCTCGTTGATCAGACAACAAAACCCCAAACTAAATAATTCATTGAGCATCATAATTCAAAATATATCTCAAAAAATGCAATTATACATTCACCTACGCTATGCTAAAATACAAATTTCTTTAAAAAAAGAAAAGAAATAGACTACACAAATATCAATTTTAACCAAACAAACTACGTTAAAAAACCATTTTCATCTCTATACGTTCAACCTTATTCTATTGGTCTCATGCACTTTAACGAGTCAATTTATGCATGCCTCGACTATTATCACGAGACAGACTATATGTCCCTACAACATTTGGTTGTCAAAAGTATATGATAGAATTTAGGGCAACTTAGTTAGTGAAGGACCATTGATAGATTCTATCAGTATACTACCAAATGCAATTCGCTGCATAACTATAGATATATGATAATAGCATTACGCATAGGCAAAAGGAACTTACATTGCTCAGGACTCTCAACCTTCCAAGTTGAGGACCATCTTTGATTCCATGGACATCTAGAGTAATCTCAAAGCATTCTTCTTCTATTTGTTCCATGGTCTGCATACAAGCCTTAATCCCTACACATCGACAATGAGTAAGAATTTATCAGATGCAACCAATCCCGTTCATGTACCCTTTTTTTTTTCTGACCCTACAACATTCGGATGTCAAGAAAACCCCTAACAAATTAATTTTTAGGTAGGTAGCCACCATGGATTGAACTCATCACCTTGAACATCTCAAGACCCTTTTTGACCACTGAGTCACTCCATGGTAGTTCAATCTTATTCATGTATGATGTACCAGACATGTTAGTGGTTAATTAACTATTTTCCTCGACATTTTACTTTAAAGAGAGCAAATAATTGTTGTTTATGGAGAATTTGAGTACAATAGTGAATTGGGAGTCTCAAACCATAGATGTAGTGGTTGTTAACTCATTCAATAGGTCAGTTGAACTATGCTCACCTTTGCACAAATAATTGTTGTTAGCATAGAAGAGTAAAACTATAACCTAAGATATCATTGGTAGGAATAGAACTTACATTCAACATTCAGTACCCATTTTCCCTTCAAAATGCCCATCAAAGTTTTGAGGGTTCTTTTACATGCTCCATTTTCATTTGTTGATGCAATAATATGGGTAACGCTATCATCCCATTTTGGTAACACTAGAACTCCAGATAATTTCTGAAATTCAGCAACAGCTTCCTGCAATTTCAATCATCAAGACACTGAAATTCAGGCAGTGAAGAAAAAAACGCCAAATGAACGGGGTTTTCTAAAATAAAAAGTACCTTCTCTGATGTGGTAAGAGCTGAACAGCACAGAACCAATTTCTTAGATGATTCACGAAATGTAAACCCTCCCTTATTACTGATCTCACGTGCAACTGCTATACATTTAGTGTTCGATTTTCTGCAATAATTAAGAAGCAACAAACTGAAGAATAGAGAGGACTGTAACAAATTGAAATGCTGACTAGCCAAGACTTTTTCAAGCCAGCAAATATAGTAATACCGATTAGGATCACAGCTTCTTTTCTGTTCTTGCTGTCCTGAATCTTGGCATGGAAGCTTAGAATCCGCATGAAGCGGGCATAACATCACAAAATTTTCCTGCTCATCCGATCAGAACATAAGATGATGATATATAGAGAAAATGTGAGACAAAAGGTTCTGTGAATTCAGGTCACGTGTTTTCAAAACAAGAAAATGATCATGCAGCACTTACAGTGTCCCATTGACACTGGGGCATCAACTTTGCACAAGAAACGTGAAAACTCTTGCGACAACTCTTCTCGTAACACCCAAGAGCAGCACCCTTATTTCCGCAGCAACCACATTTAATTCTTCGACTTCTACTGAGCTCAGCTTCAAGGTTAATTGCAGTGTCGCCATCGAAGTAAACATTGGGCGCCCTGCATATTAGAATGATGATGGTATAGATTTAGTGGCTCCCGTACAAAATCAGCATGATAGAGACCGTCTAGCCCATCAACCCCACAGCCCCATTTGTATCTTATGCGAAATATGTACAATGTTGAACTTTTTAGTTTTAAGCACGTGCTTATTAAAGCAACCTATAAATTAGTGGTAAGAAAATTTTCTGCAATTTTTCAGTTAGCATTCTGCATATTTCCTGGGTATGTAAACAGCTTCAGTATAGTTTTGAAACTAGAAAAGCATAATCAACTCAACTGCAGTTTCTCTGAAATTAAAAGAAGCAAGTAGAAGTATATCCTGTTTACCATTCAACACAATTCCAGTGTGCATGAACGACTTTCGAATTCTTTATGCCATTTGTATCAATCGGCTGCCCGTTGAAATAGTGGAACATTTTCCCAGAAGCCTGTATCAGTTTCAAGATAAAACTGGCGTTTAAAGCAATCCACAACAAAAAGAAGTTTGGATATAAACAGGTGAAATCGAAACAATTATAATTAGAAACAAGTGGAAGTAAATTACTACGTGTAGTTGATGTACCTCCGACTCTTCTGATGAGAGACAGAAAGCACAATGGAATTCATTATCCAATTTTTCATGTTCTCCTGAACAAACTTTTTTGGCCATAGAATCCAGGTTTTTACCATCCATACTGCATTGAAGATTTTCAAAGAGCAGACTTCGATTTTCCTGAGCATCATGCTTCTCTTGAGAGATGTTATCATACACACAAGTTATTATGCCAACAGAGGAATTTTTCAGTTGTTTCTCATGTCCCCTCTGTTGATCAAAAGATGAAGCAATTGCAGACGGTGCGGTCCTCAAATCAGGAATAGAAAAATCATCGTGTTGATTTTGATTGACAGATGGATTCCTTCGCGGTTCATCTTCCTCTAAATCCAGCTTTTGTTTCTTAGACTTCCTGCGGTAATGGACTACCCTCTGTTCTCTACCAGCTTCGCCATCACTGCGACCTTTTTCTAAGAATTCACTAACCTTTTCTACTTCTTGAAAAGTTGATATCTCAGTTCCAAAATTCTCAGGACAGTCGATAAGAGTTTCTAAATTAACGGGATGGGCAGGAATGTCTTCAAGAATCGTCTTATTTGCATCGTTACCAAAGTGCGGTTTCTTCCTGCCTCTGCCTTTCGTCCGACTACTTTCAGGGAATTGACGACCCTTTTCTGATCCCTTATTGGTATCAGTACCAAATTGCTTTTTCTTGCGGGCTTTGCCATTCTTGCGTTTCTTATCCGGGAATTGACTAACTTTTTCCACTTCTGGAAAGGCAGATGTCTCGGTTCCTAAATTCTCATTTGGAGTTGATAAGCTAACTGGATCGGCAGGAACATTTTCAAGAATCTCCTTAGATTCATCAAGACCAAAGTTCACTTTCTTCTTACTTCTTTTGGTAACATTCTTCAAACTACCAAGACTGTTACTGACATCGTGTTCCATGGCTGAATTGGAATAATTCCCAATAACTGATTCTGCTGATCTTTTAGCACATTTTTTCAGCGCAGATTCTTTTTTCTTCCTACCTCTTTTGATAAGTTTAGCACACCTAGTATGATCCTTGTTAATAATGTCTTCCGTAGTGGCCACATCAGATTCCAACTCGTCCTGGATACCGCCATTTTGATAAGAACTTCCATTTGGATTTTGGTCCTGATGTTCTTCATTAGGTGCTGCTGCTAATAATGCCTTTTCAATTCTACCAATATCTTTAACCTGCATAATGGATGACATCAATTAAATATGGGGGAACCCTGATAGATGTCTGACTTCAGATGAGATAAGGAAATCTTTAATACCTGCAGTTTAAAGGGACTGGAACAAAGTTCGGGGGAACAGGCTCTTTGAGTCCATTCAAACATTTCACTGTCAAAAAGATCCAAGTCACAGGATGGCTTGCCACACACTTTCTTCTACACCAGGAAAAGTGAGAAAATCCACAAAATAAGAAACTTCAAAAAGGCATACTTGTTTTGTTTCTCTCCTTTTTCTAATAAAATAAACGTCTAGAGCCAACTTTAGCTGGATTCAGATTCAGATTCTCCACTCTCAAACGTTGTTGAGTTAGAAATAAAATAGACATCAAGTTCGTAGGGTAGGCATACCTTTTTTTCCAGAAGTTTCCAAAATGGGTGTACAATTGTTAAATTACTTATCACGTAGAAACATATATATATATATATATATATATATATATATAATATGTAGATATAGATGTATATATGTATGTATTTAAATAAGATTGATTTTGTTCATACTGCTCAGTAATCAATATCGACACTGAATCAAAATATTTGTTCAGTAAACTCACCGTTGGGGGCTTTGAAGGGCTTTCATCTAGTGAATCCTTGATATCACTGAATGAAAGAACATTCATTGTCAGTGAGTTCGAAGATTGATCCATATCAGACTGCTGATTCGACTTATCATCTTCATCTCTTTCTGTCAACCAAAAAAAAGGTGAAAGAGCTGGCTGGCCTTTATCCTCCAAAGTAACTGCATTTTTTCTCGGTTCTTCTTCCTTCTCGCTAAAACCTCTTACTAACTTAACAGCTCGGGTAGGTGTTTCTGAAAGGGGACATTGGGGCACCTGAACCCTCTTCTTTCTTGGAAATGAAGGTTTCACAGGGGAAGAAGGAGAACTCTTCAGCTTCGGTTTATAATTTTTTTTAGGCTCTTTTTCCGAAATTCTTTGTTCATAAGCTGTGATCTTGCTAATGTCTGCATCAAGTCGTTTTGAACCATTTCCATCACCTTCAATTTGTTTGTCTGCATCTTCAATGGGGTGTAGCAAAGAGAAAGAGTGTGCTTAGAAATTCAGCCAAATGTAAAAATTATAGGAGTTAAACCTCACTTCACCACACCCTAAATCCAATTTAGTTGATAGCTGAAACAAATGAAATGTACGGGAAAAGGAACAAGCATGAATTCGTGAAGGTAGAAAGCTGGTTCATAATCATGTCGAAGGAGTAAATATGAAAAAGCCCAACACAATCTTGATATCTTCTCATCGCAACATTGCATAAGATGCAGTGCAGGTCATGATGCTATTGTAAGAAAATAAAAACGATTGTTTTCCATGTTCATGGACTACGATCTTACCAGATAACTTGACAGAAGACACGTTCTGAGTAACAAATATATTAATTCCCGAAGCAGATTCCATGCTTTTGTAAATGCTCACCAAATTATCCATGTGTGGAGCAGGACGAACTTCTGCAGATAAGATAGTAGACACAAAAATAACGTTAATAGACATGATAAATTAGTCAGATATCACATTTCTTGATGAATAAAATAATATATATTCTCTTTGCAAGATTGATTGTCATTTTATTACTCTCTAATGAACAAGAATCATCGAAAGAAACTTCTTCAAAAACCAAAATATAATACAAGGCATTAAAAAATAATGTGATGTGTTAGAGTACATATTATTGAATGAAAATTCATATAGTATACAGTTTATAAATCCTTTGACGATGAGAAAATGATGTTCATAGATTTCAGTTCCATCACGTAGCATAACTAAAAGAGATAAATAAGTTCATGTGAATCGGTTTGTTGATATTGCAAGCATGACTGTTTAATTCGTAAAATGGAGACATAACGGCAGTTAAAACCTCCAAATGTAAAGAGAAACGTACCTCTTCGCCGAAAAGGCACCTTACAAACTGGGCAGTTAGAATCCGATTTCATTGATTTTTCAATACATACACTGGAATTCACAAAGAATAAGAGTTCAGAAAACCACAGAATTCTTCGCCCAACGCCTTCACAAACATTTAAACATGGAAATCAATTATGTCGGGAAGCTTACTTGCAAAATACGTGGTTGCATCCCAATGAAGCGGAAGAATTTAAAAGACTCAAACTACAGAATTTCCGGCAAAAAATCGCAATATGAGATTAACGCAAACAATCAAAACCATAAGAACATAAGAGCCATCTCCAGATTGTAAAACTAAACGATCTGTTATCTAAAAAACATCCTAGTCCTTGGACGAATCAGAGAGATATGATTAAAACATTCAAGAAACTGAGATGAGGATTACCAAATTGGGCATTTGAGCTCTCTTCCCATCTTCTCCAGATGGCTGAGATCCCCCATCGAGAGAAACGGCAAAGAATAAGATAGCTAAGTAAAATACTGCAACGTAGTGAAGAATAAACGAGCTGAGAGGAGCAGTGAAAATGGCGGCTACGAACGAAAACGAAGAAGAAGAAGAAGAAGAAGAATACGGCGAGGTGAGGGAATGGCGGCTTTATATAATCTTTGAATTTTTACGCGAAATCCATACGCGCCTTTTTTTCTTTTTAATTTATTTTCGTCACTGTTTCGCGGGTTAGTAAAAATATTAATTTCTCGATAATAATACTATATGTTCTAGCCACTCACTTTTAGCCACGTGGATTATGTTTCACCAGCGATCGAATTCTTGCGTGAGAAGATACCTGCTTTTTTTATATATATATATATATATATATAATTTTGGTCACTTTCTACACTATTCTATTTTGATTGCTATTTGAAGTTTACTTATTTATTTTGCTTATTAGATTCATTTTTTATTTCTATTTCAAAATTTAAAAAAACAAACTTAGTTGAACTTTTAATTTTCAAAATAACTAAAAATCGATTTTTTTTTTTTTTTTTTTTTTTAAGAAATTGCTGTATTTTATTAAAAAAATATCTTCTAATAAGTATTTTGTCTTTACTTTTATTAAAACTATTAATATTATAGAATAAGTTTTTATTAATATTGCCGAGACGATGGATAATGCAGTGGTTTTACTGTTTGAAATAAATTCAATTCAACACCAGCATTACGTTCATGCACGTTTAATTATTGCTTTGATTGAGTTTAAATTTGAAATAAATTAATTTTAGTCGCACAAACATAATTTATGCGGTTGAGTATTTTATTTATTGTTTTTTTTTTACATTCAGTTAAACTATTACTCTTATTAGCTTAAAATTGAAATTTGAATAAAACATTGATATATATTTATATATATATATATATATATTAATATTCCCTCCCACAATAATAACACTTATAATCTTCTACATAGTTGTAAATAACATTCAGAACTATGTTCTTCTATCAATAGAATTTCTGGAAACAAGTTTCAAACTCAAAGAGTAAAAATGAAACAACACTTTGAAAGTTACCAAAAAAAAATCTATATGGGGTGATTGGATGATGGAGTTGAGGAGAGTGGAAGGAGTTTGGACTCTTTTTGTCTCTAGCACATATCAACTCCTCCTCGACAACATCTCATCAATAACAACATGAAAAACATAACGTATTGCTAGACAAGATTATCCTCAATTTCGTTCCAATACAATATGAACATGTTTAGCTATAGCGGAAGGAGAGAATAAGAGAAAAAAAATAAGAAAAAATTAGTAATTGATAAGATGGGAACCTCATAAACCAAATGATGGAAATGAATCATTTCTATTCTTACCTTATCTCACCACCGCATAAATAAATAAACAGGTTACACAAAAATATACAAATATATATATATATATATGTATATATATAAAAACATGATCTTCAAACCACTTTCTATAACTCTTGTTCATTTGTTTGGAAAGTTCTGCAACTTCTAATCAGAGTGCCAATGCATGTACGATTGTTAATCCTATCTCTTTTTTTTTTTATTATATTTGACTCATTATGATCGTGCATGCGAGATAGAGAAAACCATTTATTAAATCATCATGGTAACGATACATCAACCTACTAGTTATTTTAATGAGGACAAACGACAAAAATTATCCTGGAAGCAGAAGAACTGCTGAAGCTACACGACACCATCACAATTGTTTATGTCCAAAGAAGGAAAGAAATCATCAGAATTAGTTCAAAAATACCTTAGAAACCTTCAACCTTTTAGTCAAAGCTCGATTATACCAATGAAAACCCATCTTTCCCCTTATAAATTCACAGACATCAATAGAGATATAAGAGAACCTACTACGCTTACCAATAATCTTTACACGAGCACAGACCGTCTTTAAAATAATGAAATCTACTACGATCCCTTACGATGATCTCTCGTTCAAAAACTTTGGATATGAGTTTGATTGCCAGATGACAATCTGCACAAACTCTCAAATTTTTCATGATTCTAATTGGAGTTCTTGGTGGAGTGTTAACCAACATAAAAGCGATTGCAACTTTCTCTGTATGATGAGACAAAGCCGTCTCCTTTTCTTCCTCTTCGATATCTGCAAGAACATTAATCGTGCGAGGAACATATCCTTCGATTTTCAACAACTCGTTGATCTTCCCAAGCATTACATATGTCTCCTCAACTCGAGGATGAGATCTATCACCCATCATAAATTCATAAACTTGGTTTTTCAACTCAACAAGGCTATACCCAGGAGTTTTCTTCACTCCCTTCATAAGCATCGTTCTCCTCACGTTTTGAACGTCCATCCAACGACGCTCTGATGCATAAAGGTTTGAGATAAGTACAAAGTCGCCACTATGTTTTGGCTCCAAACGAAGGATTTCAGCTCTTGCAACCTCACCAAGTTCCGAATGCCCATGGATTGTGCAAGCTCCTAATAAGGTCCGCCAAATGACTGCATTGGGCGGGACCGACATGTTTCGTATATAGTCATAAGCATCTCCAACCTTGCCTGCCCTGCACAGCAAATCGACAATACAGCCATGGTGCTCAATTCTTGGCAATATGCCATATTCTTCTTTCATCTTTTTAAAGTAATTGAAGCCTTCATCAACCATCCCACAATGGCTACAAGCATACAAAACTCCAACAAATGTAATCTCACTGGGCTTCATTCCCTTTCTTTCCAATTCCCCAAACAGCTCAAGAGCTTCATTTCCCAATCCATTAACAGCCAACCCAACAACGAGAGAAGTCCAAGAAACCACAGTCCTTTCTTCCATTTCATCAAACACCTTCAGTGCATCTCTGATATTCCCACATTTGGAATAGAGATCAAGAAGAGCATTGCTAGCATGTGGATTATTTACTAAACCAACCTTCAACATATAAACATGAACCCTCTCCCCCAAGGCCAGTGTCCCAAGCTCAACACAAGCAGACAACAGACTAACCATGGTGAACCCATCAGGCTCCACACCCTCAAACCCCATTTTCTTAAAAAGAGTCAAAGCTTCATTAGCCATTCCATTGAGAGCAAAACCATTAATAACAGAGTTCCAAGCCACAAGATCTCTCTCAGACATAAACTCAAACACCTTGTACGCACTCTCAGCAAACCCAAAAACAGAGTACATATGAACCAACGAATTCTCGACAAAGAGCAACGAATCAAACCCATTTCTAACAACAATCGAGTGAACCATCTCGCCTAATCGTACATCCATTAGCCTACCAACAGCCTTAAAAAGAAAGGGAAAAGTATGCGTATCTGGCAGAATCGAAGACGCCGCGTGCATTTGAGAATACAACTCCACGGCCGGCCTGGGATTCTCGCTCTCTGCAAATCCTCTGATCATGGTGTTCCATGTGAAGATATTGGGGGCTTGAATCTGGTGGAATATTCGGGTTGGGTATGACATTGGGGATGAGAGAGAAACCAGCGCGAAGATGAGGTGCTTGTTGAAGTCGAGATTTGGGGGTGGAACGCCATGTCTGATGGAGAAAGCATGGATTTGCTTCAACTTCGATTGGGATGAACCGCAGAGTAGTAAGAGAGAGATGCATCTTTTGAGAATGAATGAGAGATGATTTTCTGGGAAAGTTGAAGCGATGGAACGTGCAGTGGAGAAGATGAATGGTGGTTGGCTTGAGCGCATTAGAACATTCTTGAAAGTTCCAAGTCCACTCCCGGACGACATATTAACCCGCGACTTTTAATTTTGAATGCTTATAAAAAAAATAAAAAAAAACTTAGATTTATTATGATTAAGGAAAAAAAAAAAAAAAAACTTCGAATGGTAAAGGGTGTTCGTTAAGTAGTTTTGACAAGTAAAGGTCTTGACCAAGTCATAAAATTTCACATTCGGGAGCCAATGATTAACTTCCTATGCATTGCACGAAATACAAAGTGTTAGTAAAGATACTAACACGTATCACCCGGCTGACTTGGACAATTTCTTTTTTTACTTCTATTTATTTAAATATTTTTTAAAAAATTATTTAAATATATAAATAAATGTCACATCATATGAAAAGCTGCACTTTTCACAACTACTTATAAACACTCATCATCCAAACACAAATTAATAACTATTCTATCTAAACATTTTACCAAAACAATCGCTTAACAAACGCTCAAAATAAAACACTACGTAAAATCTCTACAAACACCTTATAAAGGAAGAAAATTTGTATTAAATACTACGCTATTACCTTTAATAGAAGTTTGCCTCCTATGTCATGGAGAGACAAGTTTTCCTCTTATAAAAATATGGTTAAATCTATTAGATAGGTATGACTTGACTAACATTATATTTCATCTATTAATTATAATGGTGTAGGTTTAAACATTGAGATAAAAACAATTATGTGCTTCAAGTTCATCAATATATAAAGATATAACTATTTACAATAAGTTCAACTTTAGGGAGACACCATCATATTTGCTACTTCTAGACTTTAGTACTTTAATCTCAATGATTTCAAAATCTATATCTTATGAATTTACAAGAACAATGATACATCTAATATCTTATGAACTTGTTTAATTTTGTGTAAGTTTGTACTTTCTTTGCTTTTGGTATGTACATTTCTTGTAATTTATATTACTAGTGGGAATTGATATCAGTAGTGGTTAACTAAAATATTTGATTTGAACTTTTATGAATAGGTTGTTGAGTAGTTTGATAGATGACTTGATGAATGATTAGTAGTAGCTGTTTGCTACAAAATACAAATGAGTGGTAGTATTTTAAAATTACAATTTAATTTCAATGGGTTATTTGTATTGTTTACCAAGAGATGTTTGAACTTAGATTTTAAAAGTATTTAGAACGATGATTTATTATGAGTATTTAAAAATAATAATTAGTAATGATTGCTAAAAAAAATAAAAATTGGTATTTATCAAAAAAATTTATTTTGAATATTTAGAAAGTAGAGATATTTATTTTGTAAATTTTGAAAGTAGAGAGATTAAATTTTAATTTTCACTAAATTTTAAATGCTAAATTTATAATTTATCCATCTAAAAATAAAAAAAGGGAAATTATTCTTTCTCAAAACGAACAAATTTTATACGAACCAAATTGAACGTATCCAATACGCTTAAGAAAAAAATAAAAAAAAAAAAAGAAAAAAGAAAAAAAGAAGAAGAAAGAAAGTAAAGAGAAACATCTTCCCCTGCGATCATTTGTT
>JBBMEG010000024.1:751604-764173 GCA_037832605.1 Cyclanthera cordifolia
TTTTTTTTGATAATCGGGTATCAGACCTCAATACATAAACCGGTCAATTATTGATAATCATGATGGGGGAAAACAAAAGATAACGACACGATTAATGAACAAGAACATACCTCTTAGTGATATAGCGGAGCAACTCATCGTTGCAAAAATTCTCAATGTTGATGGAAATCAATTGGCCATTACTACGATCAACAGCTCTGACACAAGCCTTCTCCAAATCGTAGTCCATTTCCCACCAAGTATAGGAACAGGGCATATCGATATCGCGCCACATGAGAGGGTCCTGGCAGATCTTACGCCACGAAGAGCAGACGAATTGAGCGTTGGCGAGGATATCGATGTGACCTACCTTCAGCAGAATCATAGACGTGACATCGGCGGGCAGTTCAAGCCAATTCCTCGCTTCCTCTTCGACGGAATTAGGGTTTGAGGTGGATTCCATGGCTGAGGAAGAAGGAAATGAAACTAACCGTTGATTTTTAGGGCAAATTCAGAGGAATATTTTAGATGGAGATTGGAATAATCACGGCCACAGTGAATTGAGGCTTGGCTGGGGGAACACGAAAAGTCGCAACTGCCCCTCTGCTCGTCTTAACTGTCACTATAGCTTAAACATCATTTTTTTTTTTTTTTTTTTTAACAAACATCAACTTTTCTTTTTTAAATACCGAAAAATAATGTCACACCGGATCGCATATATAATAATAATAATAATAATAGGGACTTTCATGTATAATTATAAAAAATAAATAAAGAATATAATAAAATTCAACTTTATATAATAAATTATAACGAACTTAGTTAACGAGACAGCAACAGATGTTTGTTTATAAAATTGTCGAGCGTTTAGAAATGAAGAGTCATTTTGAGTGAAAAATTATAAAGAATAAATTGTAATAATAACTCGTTTTTATAAAGTTTTTTAAAGAGTGATTATAAAAACTTGTTTATAAAATTTTCATAAACACTTAAAACAAATATCCTCCGAAGTTTATGTGATTTTTTTTTTACGAAGTAACAAGTGGTTTTCGAACCACACACATGTTTTTTTTTTTCTAAAGCAACGATAATTAATCAGAAAGTAGAAAGTGTCACGCATAGTCGATATACAATCCTTCAAAATAAGCAAGACTATAATTCAAGCTACAAAATGAGCAAGACCAACTAGGCACACCACCCAGCAAATAAGACACTGCGAGGAGGCCGACCACCCTATTGCAACTTCTCCTATAACGAACAAAAGAAGAGACGTGCAAAGTAGAGGAAAAAAAAGGGTGTCACGCATGATACCATCAAATTCAAATAAATCTTGAGAGTCATTACAAATAGTATTGATAATTAACAGTTAAAACATCCCTTCCCTAATAGCCATCCCCTCAACAACTTTAATGAATGTGGTAAGAGTCTTTTACTTATAACTAATTTCACAATGAACATTGCACATGTATTTAATCAACATTGTATACAATTTTTAATCAGTAACACGTACAATTTGTCATATACAATTGTTTACCGATAGAAAAGATTAAATGCTTTGCTTTTGAATGTTATATGACGTGACAAATTAAAATTAACATAAATAATATAATAGATTATGGATAATCTGTTGTTACTCAATTACATATAAAAATGGGATGAAATTATACATTATAATCAAAGAGCAAGTTCAAAGAGATTAGTGTCCGCCTAAGGATCCCGAGATCACGGGCTCGAAGCTACGATCTTGTTTGTAATATAAAAAAATCAAAACAAATAGAATATTATAACATGCAAACAGTGATTACTTATCATAAAAGCGTAATGTCAACTATTTGATTGAATCAAAATTGGTGACCAAACTGACCAAAAATTTTGAAGTTGTTTTGCATTTCAGATATTGGAATGTGTTCTTATTTTCATTTCATGGGTGACCTCAATTCAACACGACAGCTTCGTTCTCGGACCTTTCCGATTTCTTGATGTTAATGGGACATTCCATTTCCGTTTATGGTCAAATTCCTTCAGCCAGTCCGTTCCTCCATTCACCTCATCTTCGGCGATTTCTAGCTGTTGATTGGTTTCATTTCACTTTTTTTTTTTTTCGATCGGCATTCCCTGTATAGAGTTTAGTCAGTTAAGATTCAACTAAGATCCCATGCAGAAACGACGATACCATTGATTTTGGGGTTCTACAGCAGTTTTTAGTGTTTCCGATTGCAATGTGTTGGTTATATCCGAAATTTGGTGATTTCTAAACCTTGTCATTCACAATCTCCTGGCTATTGCGGTATGTGTTCTTGCTTGTAAATGAGATTTTTGCTATTGCATTGCATTAATTCACGTCTGGATGTTGGGCTGAAGGCTCGGTCGATCAGATGAATTGGCGAGTAATTTATGGTAATTTGTTGTAGAGTACATTTGAGACTGTTTTTAGGTTATTTGTTTCTGTAGATGAAGAAGCTTAAAACCGAACCTCCTGTTGCGAGAAGACTCAGATTGTCACATATTCTTCTCGCAATTGGAGTGTTGTATTTAGTTTTCATATCGTTTAAGTTTCCACATTTCTTGGAAATTGCTACAACTTTGAGTGGGGATGACAGTAATATTGGGTTGGATGGGACAACCGGAGTGGATAGTGAAATGGTGGATTTTAGCAAAGCATCGTTGAGTTCTGTTTATAAGGATACATTTCATCGGAAATTAGAAGATAACCGGCACTTAGAATCACCATTGAGGCCTAAAGAAGAGCCACTTGAAGAGATGAACAATGTTACTGGTCCCATTAAGCCGATCAAGCATAAGTACGGTCGGATTATTGGCAAAGTTTCGAGTCAGCAGAATCATACTAATGATTTTTCTATGCTTGAGAAAATGGCAGATGAAGCTTGGACATTAGGCTTGAAAGCTTGGGAAGAAGTAGATAAACTTGGATTAAATGAAACTGGTGAAAGTTTTATACATGAGGGAAAGCCCGAGTCATGTCCCTCGTGGATATCTACGAATGGGAAAAGATTGTTGGAGGGAGATGGAATCATGTTTCTTCCTTGTGGACTTGCTGCAGGTTCATCTATTACAATAATTGGAACCCCTCATCGTGCTCATGAGGAGTCTGTACCCCGACTTTTGAGCGGGGGAGGTGATCCTACTATTTTGGTTTCACAGTTCATAGTTGAATTGCAAGGATTGAAATCAGTTGATGGTGAGGACCCACCAAAGATCCTTCACTTGAATCCACGGCTGAAAGGCGATTGGAGTAAACGGCCTGTCATTGAACATAATACATGTTATAGGATGCAGTGGGGATCAGCTCAAAGGTGTGATGGTTTGCCATCAACTAGTGACGATGAAATGCTAGGTGAGATTTATCCCCTCCGTTCTAGTTTCTTATTTTTTTCATCACTAACACTCAATCACTCCGTGGACTCTCATAACCGGTGATGGTGCACAATGAGTGCAAAATCATTGTCTTCTCGACAATAACAAAATCTAGTAGATGAAGAAATGTTGTCATTTGGATCCAGCTAAAAGAAGTGAAAATTTCCAGCAAGTAAAGTAATTTTTTTTTACCTTTACTTAGAGTTAGGATTGGTTGGAGTCTTAGTGCACGTTTGATAGTCCAATTGTGCATTGGATTTCTGATTCTAGACGGATTTATTGTCCTCATTGATGTATTAGTCAGGAGTCATAATTTTTTCAATCCATGGTTAAAAAAGTAAAAATTGTGAAATATCGTATTGATTTTTTCTTTCATTAATTTGATTATGTTCATCGATGTTATCTGAAGACCTCTTCAAAAATCTATTCTATGTGGTTGTTCCCTCCCCCTTCTAGCAATCGGATGCATAGTGAAAACATACATTTAATTTCTCTCACTCATGCATCGATAATATAGAGTTGCTTGCTACATCGTTACAGCGCTTTCAAAGAATTTCTCTCTCGTGCATCTAGTGAAAAATTATTCAATGTGGTCGCCCATCCTTATAATTGAACTGGGGCCAATTAATAATTGTTAATTTTTCTATTATGCATCCAACAATCTGTTGCTAGTCACATTATACCAAGTGTCATCCCTCAAATAGTAGGACTTAGTTTTCTAGTCTTGATTGGAGAATGCAATGGCAGAGTGGATTGAAGTTGATCACATTCTCCTCCTATAGATATTTTTCATGTCGTTTATTCTAACAAAGAGAACAAAATCATCATTATGGTTAAATTGTGTACTTCTCTCTCCCCCTTCCCCCTAAATTAGTCCATTATTCTAGCTGCACTTATTACTACAACACCAACGTCATCTTACATTTCATTCCCTTCCGTTCTTTTTATTTGACAGTTGATGGAAGCCCTCGATGTGAAAAATGGTCGAGAAGTGATATTATAGACTCAAAAGAACCAAAAACAAATTCATGGTTCAAGAGATTCATAGGGAGGGAGCAGAAGCCAGAAGTAACCTGGCCTTTTCCCTTTGTGGAGGGCAGATTGTTTACCCTAACACTACAGGCTGGTGTTGATGGATACCATATTAATGTTGGGGGTCGGCACTTGACTTCCTTTGCCTATCGCCCTGTAAGTATGTGGATAAATGAGGATGCCGATAGCTTTTCACCTTCTGTTAATATTTATTTGTGTGCTGCAGTTTGTTTAGATCATCTCTCTTATCTTTTTTCAATATTAATTTTGTTTTTTTTTTCTTACTTTAATTTAGGGATTTACGCTTGAAGATGCAACTGGATTAGTAGTTAAAGGAGACGTGGATATTCATTCTACATATGCTACATCTCTTCCTACTTCTCATCAAAGCTTTTCTCCCCAACGAGTTCTTGAGATGTCAGAGAAATGGAAATCTCAGCCTTTACCAAAGAGATCCGTTTATCTTTTTATTGGTGTTCTATCTGCTACTAATCACTTTGCAGAACGTATGGCTGTTAGGAAAACTTGGATGCAATCCTCAGCTGTCAAGTCATCAAATGTAGTCATTCGTTTCTTTGTTGCACTGGTATGACTCTTGTGATCATCCCTCTAAGGCATATAGAAGTAGATCGCAGAATAGTAGTTTGTAACTATTGGTGTTTATGATGCATGGATGCCAATAAAAGCCATGCGTGCCATGTTCCACTCACAATGGAATAGGTTTACTTATGAAAGGAAAAACAAAAAGAAAACGTGCAATGGTTAGATATGCTGGTTCACATTCTTTAAATAAGAATTTATTAACTGCGTTGCAATTGTTGTATTAGAATCATGCGAGTCGGGTTACAACTGTACTTGTATCAATTTTTATGATGTATATGTTTTTTTTTGTTTTTATATGTGGGTGTCATGTTCAGCGGACACGCACCTAGTATTCTTACGGGACAGTCGTCTATCACCCTACAATATTTCGTTGTTAAGGAAACTAATAAAAAAACTATTTCTAGGTAGGTGACCATGATGGATAGAACTCAAAATCTCTTAGTTTCTTAAGACCTTCTTAACTGGTAGGCCAACCCATGATGGTTTATTGTGTAGACCTAGATTCTCAAGATGTAATTGCTTTCTCTCTTTCTTCCCACAATATTTTTGTTCCCTTGTATTGATTCACATTCACTAGTATCTTCATTCATAGACTTATTTCATTTCAATTGGTTTAAATTTTGGTCTCACTTCTCATGAGTCATGACTATAGCTACCCTCATTAGCTAGAAGAGTTTTTTTATTTTTGTAATCTCTCTCTTGCTTCCCTTCTTTTGTAACACTTTGTACATTTCATACCATAATGGGATTGTTTCTTATCCAAAATATCATTATGGTTTATTCTTCAAGTTCATTCTTGTTCGATAGATGCTGGTTTTGGTTATTTATAAAGCTAAATAAAGTTATTATAGGAATCTGATTTGATAAAATCATACCAAGTTGTACCTTTTAAAGGTTTTCCATGACTGAGAGTAACCTCTTTTTTTTTTTAAACATTGATATTTGTAATTTCTTCTTTGCTATTCACATCATTTTCTCCCTTTTGTACCCGTGCTTATAGTTTTAATAATCGAGTATTCCTGACCTTTATATTTGGGAGCTTCAAGTGATTGATTTGATAAAATATCTTACCTTTGGTCATGGAAGCATTTTCTTGGCTTCTATCCCATACGACAAACTATGGGGAATTTAGATTTTATGGATGTCTTGGAAGTAAACCTTTTACATTTATTCTCATGTATAAACTCACCATGTAGAATCCGAGGAAGGAGGTCAATGCTGTACTGAAGCAGGAAGCAGCATACTTTGGAGATATTGTGATCCTGCCTTTCATGGACCGCTATGAGCTCGTTGTTCTCAAGACTATTGCTATATGTGAGTTTGGGGTGAGTTCCTGTCTTTCTTCTTCTTTGGTCAATTATTGGATCTTCTTTGTAGAATTTTGTAATATAAACTTAGTGTAGGCCTTCATAAAGTAGCCCACTTTTCACCTTGCAGGCTATGAATTTGACGGCTTCATATATTATGAAATGCGACGATGACACCTTCGTGAGGGTGGAAACAGTTCTAAAACAGATCGAAGGCATTTCGCCCAAGAGGTCCCTATACATGGGCAATCTCAACCTCTCGCATCGTCCTCTCAGACATGGGAAATGGGCAGTCACATACGAGGTAATTTAAGTATTTTGCATATTAAAGTTGGCTGTTTTGTGCTGTTATCCCATTTGGTGCAGCCTTGAGTTACAATGGCTAATCCACCAATTATTCTCGATAAATCTCATCAATTAACAAATGTTTAGCATAGCATTGTTGCTTGAAACTATAATCGGCAATTAACATAACTTCTTCTAGGTGACACAAACGATGACATTTTCTGATGGAAAGAACCAAGTATATTATAATCAACAAGAGAGCATAAACTCAATATTGTTTAGGACCAAGTATGTTATAATCAACAAGAGAGCATAAACTCAATATTGTTTAGGACAATGAGAATGTGGATGATTATGGTAGGAATAGAAATACGGGGAAAATTATTATTTGTGATTGAGGTGAAATGAACAATTATGAGAGAACTGCTAAATGTGTTAGGGATGTAGAGAATGATTATGGGAGAATAAAATAGTAGATATGGAGAGAATAAAAATGCTTACGAGAGGAATGAATAGTGATTATGAGGTGAATGAATATTTGATTATGGAGGGTGATTGTCGGTGGTTCATAGTGGGGTAAGATTAGCTAGCTTATTTTCCTTGCTCCAAACACCTCCATATGGATCATCAGCTAGCTTATTATTATTATTTTTTGGTTCAACAACAATTTGAGACGAGAAGATTCAAACTTATGACCTTTTGTTCATAAGAGCACACTTCATATATATCAGTTGAACTTTGCTCTCTTTGGGAGAATCAACTATCTCTTATCATAATCGCACCTGTCATCCCAAATTCCAATCGTAAAACTATACCATCCGCGACGCCTGCATTCTCTAGAATTTCTAAATGATTCTCTTCCATTTCTATATCTCATGACTTATTTACTAAAGTGGACCCACCTAACTCATGTCCTTAAATCATCTGCCGTTGGTAGTCTATCACTCTCTTTAAATCGCTTAAACAAAAAGCTTTAAACAAACCTTTTCGTTTTCTTCTTCACGCCAATGATTTATTTCAATGTACAATAACAGGAATGGCCAGAAGAAGCTTATCCACCATATGCCAATGGGCCAGGATACATCATTTCCATTGACATTGCTAAATTCATCGTCTCTCGACACGAAAACGGAAGCCTGAGGGTCAGTTGGACAGTACAAGCCTTGTTGTCTCTGTTTTGTTTGTGACCGCTTTTGCTTATTTTAAACTAGATGTTTTTGGAATGGCAGATATTCAAGATGGAGGATGTGAGCATGGGAATGTGGGTCGAGCAGTTCAACAGTACCGTGGCGACAGTCAAGTACTCTCACAACTGGAAATTCTGCCAGTATGGGTGTATGGAAGACTATTTTACAGCACACTATCAATCTCCAAGGCAGATCATTTGTCTGTGGGATAAGTTAGCGCAAGGCCACGCTCACTGTTGCAACTTCAGGTGAAATTTTTCCACAATTTTCTTTTTTGTCTCTGTATTTCTACATGTGTTTATTATTCAGTGTAGGTGTCATGCATTCAAAATATAATGCATCTTAGGATAGGCGCTGGTGCCTATATATGTGTAGTGGGGCGAACCTCCGAGTCTCGAGTTATAACAACAAATTGTTATTATTATTTTCCATGTATAAATTATGAGGGGGAATGGGCATTTTGGTGTGAAGTAAAGCTTTATTCCTCCATTTGTTTGTTTTGCTCTTGACTGGGATGTTGCTAATGGGATTTTAATGATTATGATTAAATAAAAGGAAAGCATTATATTGAAATGCTATTGAATTGTCACAGAAAACAAAAGTTCTTTATAATAATAATTAGTATAATTGTTAGGATATTTTGGCCCTTCTTTTTTGCCCTTATTTGTCTTTTTAGGAGCAATTTAACTTTTACAGTTTGTGGAGTACAAAATTCATGATAATAATTATTGTAATTTGTTTTTCCTCTTATTTGTTCACATATATATATATATATATATATATATATATATATTAAAAATATTCTATCACATCATATCAAAAACAACACATTTTTTATAATTCCTCCGTAAACACTCTTCAAACAAACAAAAATTAATATCACCTAGTTCTAAATATTCTGCTAAAACTTTCAAACAAACGAATTATTATTAAACATTTAAAATAACTCTTCCCTAAGATTGGAAAGAAACTTCCAATTAGGATATAATGACCAACTTGCAAAAGAAAAAGGATTTGATTAGAAGTAAAGGTTCAAATATTCTTTTCCCTCCTATTGGGTATCTGAATTACATGGGTCCCATTCTTCCAATCTCATGTTTTGTTTTGTTTTTTTTCATTCATTGAGAAAATTGGAATTAAAGATTCAACTTTATTTAAAATGAAGTTTTATTTATTTATTTATTTTTTTTTTTCAAGTATATCAAATTGAAACAAATATATATTTATCGTTTATTTTAAGCAAATATTTATGGTGATTTTCATCATTTGTTTATATTTTCTTAATTCAAACACTAGTGATGATTAAAAGCAATTTAATGATCACATAAAATACGTCTTGAAAGGGTGGAACAGTTGATTAAAAACTTAGACTTAAAAGGTATGCTTCATTCAACTCTCAGGATAGAAAGAAATCATATGTTCAAACTACTTTAACTTATTTGTTGCTGAAGAAATCAACCTATTAATTGATAGTTAATTAGTGAATGAAATATCACTCATTTTAGACTCTTCAATCTCGACTATTGAACTATTTTTATTATTATTATTTTTTTAAATAATCAAATTCTTCAATCTCGACCATTGAATTAAGAAAATTGATACGCTCTATAGTTGAATAATTTGATCTATTGTTCGAATTATCCAAGTCCTTCTACTAAAGAAAATAACCATCCAATCAAATCCACTTCCTTTAATTGGTGTTAATTAACAATAAATTTGTTTTTTTTTTGTTGGAGAAACAAAAGTGGCACGTTTGGTTACGAGACCAATGAAAGATAAGGAGATGCTTGTTTTGAGTGTTTATGGAAATTTTATAAACAAATTTTTATAATAATTCTTTAAAAACCTTATAGAAACGAACTATTATTACAATTTATTTTTTATAATTATTCAAAATAACTTTTCATTTATAAACACTACACAATTTTACAAACAAACGCTCACATGAGTCGAAGAAAAGAATGAGCAAATAATAAATAGATTTATATTATATGACAAACTTACAAACTAAATAATGGAAAAAATATCATTTCTTAGTATTCCAATCAAAATAACTTATAAAAACATAAGATCAAATTTGATTTTCATTATGATTTTTATTATGTATGTACTAGCACGTGCCACGGAAGGGACCGTGTCAAACGTGTCAGTTCCAACTTGGCGTTTGCTCTTCCATCGTTGCCGACACGACACCCGTCTGCCTTGCTGGCTATAGCGTCGACCGGACGCGTAATCAAAGACAATCGGACAAAATTTCCCCGTGGGTCCGGCTATCAATCAGGGTCAAGGGTCCCACCTCAACTGTCGGCAGCTCCGGCGCGTGTTCTTCACGACCTCCATCACAAAACAGAAAAAAAAAAAAACGGCTTCCACGCGGCCGTTGGACGCGCGTCGTTATGATATTTTCCCGGGACCACTTCTCCGCGAGTACAGAATATTGGAGACTCGCTCTTACATCTTCGCTCGAAGGTGATTATACACGTGGCGCGTTTAGCTCGCGCGTGGAAAGAACGCAAGCGTGGTTGATTCTATTGTTGAGCTGTACTTTCCTGATTTTATTTGCAGTCACGGAATTTTTATGACACCCTCTTGCGAAATGGCGAAATTGTCCTTATTGGAAATTTTTAATCAATTAGTAGGTTTCTTTATTTTTCGATTAATGAGTATTTAATTCAACCGAACGTTATGTCCAATTATTTTGTTACATAAACGTTAATGCGTCAGACATTCATAATTTATATTATATATAGACATGTGATTAATCATAATAATTATAATTAAATAAATATACGAAGGAAATATTAATTGGCAAAAGTTATTGTTTGTGTTCTCCCATTCTCTGTGTACTAAAATAATATAGAGTGATATTTAAAATATATATAATAATTTGTTTGTGTTATAAATTACGAAGACCACAAGTCTTATGACTCGGGAGAGGTATTAACCTGTAACACAAAATAATAAAATCATTTCAATGCATTGTAAAATTAGGATACAAATGAATATAGAGTGATAACTTTTATCATCAATTGGGTTATACGTACTTAGTAAATAAATAACTATGTAAGAGTTAGTGACACGTTAATTAGAGGTAATTCAGTCGAACATCATGGTCATGAGTTCGATCATAAAAATCGATATTTGTAATTTCAAATAGTATGGTAGGCCATTTTTGAATACGTGTTTAGGGGAAAAAATGTTTAATCCATACATAATTTAATTTAAAATTTAATAAAATATTGAAGAAAAATTGGGAAGAGATTATAGTCAATTTTTTTTTAAAATATATTAAAAACAATAGAAAATTGCAAAACCACCCTTAAAATATGATGTTTGTAAAAATTTAGTCCGTAAATTTTCAATTTGAGAAATCACTTATCATAAAATTACATAAACCACCCATAAAATATAAGGTTTGTAACACTTTATAAATATTTAATTTTTAAATTTTAGAAAATATGATCGATGATTTTAAAAATTTAAAAACTTAATTATTACTTGTTTCTTCCATTGTTTCTTAAATTTTTCTAAAACACCCCTTGAGAACCAATAACTTACTATTGAATCCCTAAACGGAAATAAAAAAAGAAGGCGTTTTTGGTCTTTTGCTCTTCTCCTGTCCCATCGTCTTCAATCTTTCTCCTTATCCGCTTCCACAGTTCACTCTTTATCCTTCATTATTATTATTATTATTATTAAATTAAAAAAAAAAAAAAAAGCTTAGAAGAAAACGATGAAACACGGATCCAACCCCACAACCAGCTACCATCAAATTTCATCCCACAGATATTTATTCTCTCCTTCTCTCAACGCCATTCTCTTAAGCTCACTCTCCTCTTTACATTTCCTTATAAATATTCCATCCAACCACCGTTTCCAACGGTTACTTTTTTCCCTCTTTTGAACGACCCGGAAAAGAAACGGAAAATCAAGCTAAATCCCTCCCCTTAAAATCGTCTTTACTTCCGTTCTTCTGAGTGTCGTGAAGTTTCTTGAGGTGGGTTTTTCCAGATTTGGATTTTAGAGGCAGATCCAGATGGATTTCTCTTCGTTTTTGACGTCTTTAGGGACGTCGTTCGTCATATTTCTCGTTTTGATGCTTGTTTTCGCTTGGCTTTCTTCAAAACCCGGCAACCATGTCATTTATTACCCGAGTCGGATCCTCAAGGGTTTGGATCCGACCAGCGGGTCGACGAGTCGGAGCCCGTTTGCTTGGATCCGGGAAGCTTTGTCGTCTTCTGAGCAGGATGTGATCTCCATGTCTGGGGTTGATACTGCTGTGTACTGTGTGTTTATGTCTACTGGTTTGTCTTTCTTTTCTCTTTATTTCAATTTCCACTTGAATTGTGTTTTTGGGGTTTTTTTTTTTTTTTTGCTGCTCTGTTTCTCATTTCATTATGTATTTGGAATGTTTTTTCAGTGGTGGGGATTTTTGTTTTGTCTGCTGTTGTTGTGCTGCCTGTTCTCATTCCTGTTGCTGTTACTGATGATGGTATTAAGAATGCTAAAGTGAACAATACCCAAAGCGTTGGGACTTTCAGTGAACTTGACAACTTATCCATAGGAAATGTTAATGTAAGTAATGCTAATGGTATTGTGTGATAAGGATTTTGTTTTTATAGTAATGCTAATGTTAATGTAAGCTTTGGGTCTGCAACATTTAAATCAAAGATGTTAATTTTTAGGTAGGCCGCCTCAATAATTCAGGACTTGTCGTTTGACCCAACAACATTAACCATCATTGATTAAACCCATTATCGCTTTGGTGGTGTTTGTTTGAGGGTTTTAAGAAGCTATTAAA
>JBBMEG010000024.1:770286-797839 GCA_037832605.1 Cyclanthera cordifolia
ATTTATGGCTCTTTCTATGTTTACAAGAAAAGATGGGTTCTAACGTTCCCAATCATACAGGTTACCTTTTGGTCCTTAATCTCAATTAGCGTCATTTTATCTTTTGTATTTCTATGGTTTATCTTCATGTTTGATTGCTAAGAGCGGATTGTGAAATGATAGAATGATTGAAAGTTTTACTCGGTTGGTTCTTTGTGTGTGGAAATGACTATTTTAACCCATAATGACTGGATTTGTTATGGGGTTTTTGAGTTAGTTACTGGATTTGTAATCAGTTTCATTTTAAGTGTTAGGGCTTGATCGTGATTGAGAAGAAAAGGCTTTTAATTAATATATGGGTTACTTGTTGAAAATTACTGATAAGCCTTAGTTGCATCTGGGAATCATTGTTTTATTTCGTAACAATGCTGCATGCATCTTGACTGTTAAGCTGAGTTTTATATATTCATACTTTCTGTTTGGAGTTTGGAAAACTGTAAGAGGGAACTACCTGCTCAGTTTGTTTGTTTTGAGTAATGCAATTCTTGCCCCAGCTTGGTTGGTATTTCTTGATTTCAACTATCAAGATCTGATGCGTTTAAAATGTGTATAAACTTTTGAGATTTGTTTTTTGAAACGTGAAACTTAGGAGATTTTTTATCGCAGTAAAACTTGCTGCTTCTTTGGTTCTATCATTTATGGTAAATGTTAGATGAACCCTGTTTGATTTGTCCATTTGCTATCTTAGGTTTATCTGTAATGTGTATCTTTAATGGATCACCATTCATGGTTTTGTATTTTCTTCTGATTATCAATAATTTATCTGTAATGTATATCTTTTATAGATGAATATTTTGTCTCACAGTGTGTATTATTAGCAAAATATTTTCTGCACTTTGTAATATTGTTTCACATATATTGGTAAGTCATAATATTTTGTTATAGTGGTTATGTTTTTGCATTAGCTTGAGCCTGTTGCTAGATGTCCGTTGTGCATTGTTTGTGGTCACAGTTATGCTTATTTGTTTATGTTGTAGTTGTTTCTATATAATCCTGAACTTACCGCGTACTAAATATAATGTTTGCAAATGTTTTTGTTTTTGTTCTTAAAAAGTCTTCAGTTCATTAGAAGTGTAAGCTACCATATTCCGTCCTATCTTTGATATTTGTGTTCTTGCATTTTTGAATGTTAGACTAATTCAGAATGCATTTATCAACAGCGTCCCCCTTTTTTCAGCTTCAAGATGGGTTTTCCCGCCGCTACCACATTGGCTTCCAAACTTTCTGCTGCGTCTTTTCTATTTTCAGCAGCATTAATGGTGCTTTTGCCAGATCAATTTAAGATAAATGTTACCGTCAGAAAGTTCATAGCTAACCAGTCCATCATTTTTGTTGGAAGCTTTGCAGTATTTCTTTCTTGGGAATTGACTCACCACTTGCATCAGGTTAGTTATATATATATATATATATATATATGTAGATATATATATGTAGATATTTCGGTTTTTGATGCTAAACATCAACTACACTTGTGCCTTATTTTGTTGCCGACATTAAGTTCAACAATCTCTTGGAGAACAACTATCCCTACAACCAGAGTGGCAGAAGAAATTGATTGCCTAATTAAGAACTGTTGCTTTTTTTTTAATATTTGTAAGTGTCTAAGCCAACTTATGTACACCACCTTGATTATTCTTTCGGGACATACTGCCCGACTCTACAACATTTGAATGCTAAAGAAATATGTAGAAAATTAAATGCACGCTCGCACACATTGAGAACGTTTTTTTAGTACTTTATGGCTTGCAGCAAATATTCTGGCTCTTTTGTGTGTTTGATGAATTTCCACCTTCTGTGGACCAACTGCAAGACTTAATTTTAAGGAAAATATTAGACTTCATACGGGCTCAAACAAGAGATTTTAGATCTTTTAAAGCTATATGATTATAGGAGCATTATGCTAAATGAGCATTTTCATTGAAACCCTGTGAGTTCACTTCTACCATCTTGATTTAAATTCTACCAAGGGACTTCCCTTCAGAAAATAAAGCATTGCACATGAATTCAAATATTTCATCCATCTCAGATAAGGAAACATAAAAAATGGAAGTTTTTGCTTTAGATGTACTACATTCTTACCCAAAAAAATTATCACCAAGGGTTTGATACTTTAGTTGAGAAAGCAACTATTTATTTTGTTCGGCAGTTTTCTAATAAAGATGTTCAAACAGACGTTATACTGCCTCCATGAATTAATCTCATTTGTTTTGCCTTTAACTACGGTAATTTACCAGTTTGTCACAGAACATTTATCTTTAGACAGCTTTTGCACTTTATATTGTTCCTCTGTATGTATGTCTGACCAGCTTTTTGATTATTTACTGTGACATTGATTTTGTTACTTTAGGTCCTACATACCAAGAGATTTGCGTTTGCACCTCCAAAGGGATCTGCAGCTGCAGAAACAAATCCTAGCGAGTACCTCTTTGCAGCTTTGGAGGAAAGCAACTCAGGGTCTCTTTTGCAATATCTTGCATTTCTTGATCTATGCATGGTTTGTGAGAATAACGTCGATACATGGAGGAGAGCTGCCTTTTTTGAAGAAACGGGTGAGACATATAAGCGAGTTATATCCATATCCTTGAAGCCTCTGGAGCAATTTGCCCTCAACTTAGGTGAAGGTTTGGAAGGTGCTGTGGACGTAGCCTCCCAATTATCCAAACAGTTGTTACCGCCGAAGGACCCTCATTTCGACGTAAAACAATTGGAAACTCTTAAAAACTTTCAGGTAGGAGATATATTTTTATTTGGGATGGACTGTAACTATTCTTTTGATTGCTTGCTTTAGCTTGTCTATTTATTTATTTATTTATTTTTGTCCCAAGGATTGGGGTCTCAGCCTGTTAGAGGTGTCTTAAGTTTGAAACTCAATAAATGAGAATGTGTGACCTTAATTGTAAAATATCTGGTTATCTCCTAGATACAGGACAAGTGCGGGTGTCCGGAAAGAAGCTCCAATTCTCGATTATAGGAAAAAGTTCATTTACTTATATTGGTGGGGAGGGGAGCTTTGCAGTAGTTTTACTTACCAATTGTAGTCAGACTCCTTGCATATAGGTTTTACAGTTTTTATGTTAACTCTGAAAATGACGTGTGTATGTTGTGAACATCTTTGTGACTATTGGACCTACTCATCATGCTTCGAAATTTTGCAGTTGTATGCATGGTGTGCCCGAACGGTTTCTATGTTGACTGCACGCTCACATGCGGAAGATCGATTTGGGGTTGCTCAACTCTCTGGTAGTAATGCTGCTGTTATGTCAACACTGTTGTCTTGCCTGCTTGCCGTTGAAGTGTTGATGGGGAAGAAGACTAATATACATTCTTCTCATGATTTTTTCGGCCCAACTAGTATCAAATGGGCAACATCAAGTATTGGAAGAATTGATGCTTCGGTTGGTAGAAAGAAAAGCGGTCCACTGCAAACTAAGGCATATGTTATTGCGGATGTATTGAGGGTGTCGATCTATCTCATTGTTTCTGCATTCCATAATGAGATGCTGCATAGCGCCAAGTCTGGCGTTCTTGAGAAAGATTGGATCACTGGTGAAAAACCCCTTTACGGTACTCGCGAGTTGCTCCTACAGAAATTGCAAATTTTCTTGGATTTTCAAGCTTAGATATAATGGTGATTTCCCTCTCACATCTCCACCATGCAGCGAATTATACCGGACTACTCGTGAGGAAGTTTTGTTGTCATTACCTTAAGAGTTACAGTTGGAATATGAAGGGCTTGATAGACTGATGAAAGTTCACAAACTAAGTTGGTAAGTTTGTTATACATTGCCTTTTATAAACACCACCAATCTTTTTAGTTGAATCATAGTCTTGTTGATAACACTTGGAATTCCACATCTTTTTTGTAGCTTCCATTTTCCACCATAAATTGTTTGCTTCATTTTAGAGGAGAATTGATTTTTGCTTCTGTTATAGCGCTCTGTTGCAGGTTGCTATTAATCATTTATGTCTCTGATATAAGTGACATTGACTCTAAATTTTAGGAAAAATTACACAAATCACCCTTAAAATATGGGTTGTAACAATTACATCTTTGAATTTTAAGTTGATCGATTGACCTCTAAAGTTTGGCAAGTGTCAGCACTCTCAAGTGAAATTGGAGAAGGGCAAATTGGTCATTTATAAAATAAATAATAAGTAAAAAAACTTTTTTTTTTTCTTTTCTTTGGTTTTCTTCTCCAATGCCAGAAGGCTCTGTGCTGGTAAAACAACTCTTGCTCCCACCAAATTTAAGTTCAGAATCTAACCCGATGCGGGCTTTTGAGAAAGAGAAACTGAGGCTGGAGCTTCAGTTACAACGCTAGATGTGGGGGTTTCGAATCTGGGTTGTAATTGTGGTGCTGAGAGTTTGACAAACCAAATTGGTCGTTTATTTTTGATGTTTGAACCTTACAGCTCTATAACTATAGAAAATAAACAAAAGTTTTTTTTTACTTAGTTATTTATTTTCCAAATGGCAAATTTGTCATTTTCCATTTCGCTCAATTTTGACTTGGAAATTGATTACAACTCTTATTAATATTTGGATGTAGTTTTCAAGAATATTTAGAATGAGATTATCAAAAGGATTAATGACGTATTGATTTTATTATTTGATTGTATTCTAGTGTAACACCACGTCACGAGTTTGATCTTTTATATAGGATTTTTAGTCTTCCTCTTCTAATTTGTACTAAAAAAAATATAATAAAATTTATTTTAAATATTTAAAAGTAATGATTGTAGTCAATAGCTTGTTTAAATATATTTTTTTTAAGAAAAATGTAGTCAATAGCTTATTTGAATATAGTTTTTTTTAGCTTGTTTGAATATAGTTTTTTTTAAAAAAAATTAGTAAATATTACTTCTAAATACTTAATTCAAACAACCCATATTATACTTTGGGAGTTCAATTGGGTTAATTTAAAAAAAAAATTTCAAGAAGCAGTTGTTACAAATATGAGTTTTTTTTACAATTTTTCCTAAATTTTATTAGAAAATCAACCTGAAATGGTTATTTATTTATTTATATATATTTTTTAGTACTTAAATATATTATTTTTAGTTTCAATTGGTAAGGGTCAATTCATTGAAGAATAACGTTAAAGTAATTAAGCAGTCGATAACTTCGATTCTTGTTTATTTAAACGTGGTGAATTGACTACAAATTGCCAAGGTTACCCACGAGTGTTAATAAGTAAGATTTTAATATCAATATATTATTGGTTCGAAAAAATATATATCAACATGTTATTTTGTTTTTAAAAACAAATATATTATTAGATAAATGTGGATTTAAATCTCTCTCTTTTCAAATAAAATTTTAAGAATTATATCCTATTCTAACTTTTCAAATTACGAAACCCTATATTAATACATGCAAAAATTAGGATTAAGCCAAAAAAAAAAAAAGATTGATGGAGAAGGATATTATTTGTTATTTATTAATTAATTAATTAATAATAATTATTATTATTTTGAAAAAGACAGGAGAAGTAAATTATTAAAGAGATTTTTTTTTGAAAAAAAATAAAGATATAAATGGAGCATTAAAAAAAAGAATATTCCATTTTTAGAAAACTAAATATATAAATATAACTAGGGAAATTCATAGTAAATTTTTTTGAAAAGTTAATCGGATACCGGGTGAGATCATATGAACTCATGAGCAGTACACAAGAGTTCATATAGTTTTTCATCCAAGTCCAAGTCCAATCAACCTCAGCTTATTCATGGCTCTCCATGTGCAGCCTGTGAAAGTGTCATCCAGATTGCATTTTTGCACCTCATTTTCTGCCGAACCAGACTCGTAAATTTGAAACGGTACATCAAATTTACGGTGCCAGTAACATCTCCAAAATTCTTCACCAATTGAAATATGATCAGCGTGAAGAAGCTGTTACCTCTCTAGTCTACGAGGCACAGGCTCGAAGGAAGGACCCTGTGCGTGGCCAATTTTGCAAGAAAGACTTAATAAGCTTCAAATTGAAATTTCAACGGCCCAAAAAGAGCTCTCAACTTACATGTTATCGAAGTCACAAACTACAGACATGTCTTTTGATGGTTTGTCGAGTTCGTACGCAATGACTTAATCAAGAGTGGACACTACACCACCCTCAAGTGAACAATTGTCGAATGGACAAAGAGGGGATCAACTGCGAAACATTGCTACTCCCTATAAATTTAAGAATGATGATAGGATTCAACCACATGTAGTCGACTGTTCATTTGCTCAGGAGCAGAAACCACTAGGGACTATACATCAAACGGAGTCAAAGCCACCTATACATCGCAAAATCCACGAATGATTATACATCAACCACAACGACGATCACTAACATAATAACTACGGTATTTATTTATTTATTTACTTATTAAGTTACTTGGGTTTGTCATGACACACACACACGTATATATATATAGACAATAACCGTACAGTCCATAAAGTCACATATTACAAACAGAGGAAGTTCATAAAACGTCTCTTCAAACAGCTACATTCAAACAAGTTGTTACTAATCTTTCCTTCATTATGAAATTATAATGATAAACGAGGAAGAGAACACCAGTGTGGAGTCCTGGTTGAAATTTTAGCAAAACTTTTGAAACGGATCCAATAAGATCAAAGAAACTATAAGGGATCTTTGTGTGTTTTTTCAAAAAAAAAAAAAAATCAAATGTGTTTGCAACAAAGCAATGGAAAAGAAGGGATATATGAAGAAAAGTAAGAATAAATTAGTGATTGATGTGATGAAAGTTGGTGGGTCAAACAATAAGAAGAGATTCCTTCCCTTCACTTCCCAGCCCACCAAACATATCTCGAAATGTTTGTATCTGTAGAGCCAACTGAGTTTCAAATATTCTTCCAAGTGATCATCTCATAATCAAAAGGGTTCAATGAAGCTCTAATTGATGTACCACTGTTTATAAACCTCACTAGTCAGACTTTTCAAAGTGAAGCTCTGATATCACAGTGAATTGTATTACATGAACTAAGACCATAAACCAAAATCAGCACCATGTATAAACAAATACACTTATATCAATTAGCTAAGTTTGAATGAGCTTAGAGCATAAACAGGGATGCTATGAAAAGAGCTACACTTAGAAATATTCTTCTAGAAATTTTCTTCATTTTTTTTTATATCGAGAATGAAAGCAAAAGAAACAGTAAAGAACATAAAAGAGAAGACACACAAATTTACGTGGTTCACTAACGATATGCTAGCTATTTTCACGAGCACAAAAAATAAACTGTTTTATTTAGGAGATAAGAATACGATCAAATTGGGGCTAAGGTTTTATAAACTCTCATAGAACCTGTGCAAAATTACATAAATGCATGTGCCAAAAGTAAATTTAGTTATGTATTTCGTCTAGGTTTCTAGATAGCGAAACCCCCAACTAACTAATCATGGGATATCAAATAGTTCAAGAGATATTCCAACAACTTCGCTACACTACAAATCTAAGAGCACTCATGCCCGTCTCAAAACTTGAATCCATATGACAACAAAGAATTTTAAAATTGAATTTAGTCGTGAATTTCAAACCAGAAACCTCCATGGAAGCAGATCTTGGAGACCTTATGCCTCTAACAACCAGGACTGAAAATAAATTCATAACTATGTCAAGAACATTTAAAACTAATAGAAATCCAACTAGACAGTTTAAATCAAATATCAGAATAATATGTGCCAGAGATTTATGATTTTGCAAATGAAAAGGGAGAGAGAATCCTCGATGAGCCACCAATATCAGCTGAAATTTCAAGGAATTCAAAACACGGGCTTAAACTGAAGTTTGCAAGCAATACAATTTCCAGGAAGAGTATTTGTGATTTCTCAATACAATGACAGGATATGAGAAATTTAAGACACCAGATTTACGAACAAGCTAAGAAGAACATTCATTTACAAACTATAGGGAAGAACAAAAACATTCCTCGGTTACCTGCTAAACAAAAAGCATCATTTCTCTTCAATGTCTGACTCCTTTCTTTGATAATTGCCGATTCAAGGAAACCTAGAAAACCACCGCGATCTGGTCCACAGAAGTTTAGAATCTAAATCTCAATGTTTTTGAAATTGGAATCGATGTTTGTGAACGAACAAATTGTGAAGATGAATCCGCGCGATTGTAAGTAATATTTGAAAGAGAAGTAGAGAATCGCACCTAGAACATCAAGAGAATCTACTGAATTCACTATGAGAAAGTCCAAATTGACTGCGTGGGAAAGGAATAAAATGCTCTCAATTCCCAAACGTAAACCTAGATTTGAACTTCCAAGTAGGCCACACAAACGAACAAGAAGATTAATTTTACTTTATTAAATTTTTTGGAATTTTGGTCCAGCTAGTCAACTACCTTAGCCATATTGGTACACACGTGCGACTACAATGTCATGAGTTTGAATTCATCCAACCCCGATGATTATAATCTAAAAAATAAATAAATAACAAAATCTATCGTATTCATATTTTCATTCTAATTTTTACAATATTTTATATCTTAACCAAAAAAATTTCAATTTTCATTATGTTTCACTTTATTGAAAATATATATACGTTGGTTTGATTAAAGTATATGTGTGAGTTACGCAAGAATTCTACTTCCCTATCAAAATTTTATAAAGTGTGCTCTCTAAATTTGAGATAGTTAAGTATATTTTGTCAATATAATTTAATTAAAAAGTTTTAAGTTTGTGGACAAGTTTGTGGAATGACGGAAAGAGTTGTTGGCACATTAATTTCATTATTTAGTGGTAAATCAGTTCAACACCACGTCATAGTTTCGATCCTGAAAATTGATATTTGGTTATATAACTTTCTAGAGATTTTAGACCCGTGTTTGTTTGTGTGAATAGTCTTCACTTTTAAAGGCAAGTACTTAACGTGGATACATGTAAATAGTTTGAAAATAAACTAGAATTTAAGAGTTCATTAATTAACCCATAATTAAAAAAAAAAAAATCTATTTGATATCACTAAATTATATGATTGAGTATTTGCACTAAATATTCTGATCGGGATAACTTTATTTATATAATTTGTGCATAAACAATTTTAATAACCAACAACATCATGGATATCAATTGGATCTGTGGCGCAATGGTAGCGCGTCTGACTCCAGATCAGAAGGTTGCGTGTTCGATTCACGTCAGGTTCAAAATTTTAATTTTAATTTTAAAGTATACAAGATTAAATATTAAAATAGATGATTTAAATATCAAAAGGGGATGTAGCTCAAATGGTAGAGCGCTCGCTTTGCATGCGAGAGGCACGGGGTTCGATCCCCCGCATCTCCAACTTTTTTCTTTAGTTCATGACAAAAGATTGATTTTTTTTTTTTCAAATAAAAATCTAAACTTTAGTCTCTATGTTTTGAAGAAATATACAATTTAATCATTATAAAAAATACAATTTAGTTCCTAATATTTTATAAAATCCAACAATTTAGTTCCAACAAATTATAACCTTACGAAGAGGAAAGTTTGTTGTAACCCAATTTGTGCAAGTTGAAATAAGAAAAAAGATACTACTTTACATGTTGTTTGGAAGTGTAAGATGACCTCTTCTTCGTGAAAGTCATCTCGTTTTTGAGGAATTGAATTTACTTATTTCATTACTGAGGCTTCATATTGCTTATTTTGGCATTTTAAAAAGTTAGAGTGGAGCAATTTGAGGTTTTCTTCGTATTAGAAATATCATTTTAAAATTAGGTTTATTATTAATATTATTATTTTTTATAAAAGAAATACCATTAATCAAGAAGCAATACAACTGGAGTGTTCTCGCTCTAACAACACCACGAAGGCAACATATGGGGGGAGATTCCCCAACTCAAAAATTTAAGCTGAGAAGCCAGTCCATCAAAATGCAAAAACCAATCAGACGAGAAGTCACAAGGCAACCTTGGGCTAGCTAAAAGATCAACAACCCTATTACAATCAGGCCTACCCAAGGAGGAAGAGATCCTACTAGATTGAGAAATTAAACTTCTAATCTAAGCTACAACACAACTGAGTTCATATACATCTTGATAAATACCATTTAGAATATCAATGAAAGTGTTAAAATCAGATTCCACCAAGATATGAGCAACGACATCAAATCTACAGGAAATTAAGTGCTTAAGGCCTTCTTTAAGCACACAACCTTCCATAATCGACGCAAAATAAGCAATCACTTCCTTCCCCACGAGCACTGGCCAGCAAAGGAAGACCTAAATGATCTCGAATGATCCAACCCAACTACCAATTCCCCTTCTCACATTCCACGACTCATCCACATTAAGCTTCCATTGACCAATTTCAGGCGGCCTCCACCTCGAACCCAACCTTTTCGATTAAAAATTGATCTCACAATCTTTAAGCCCTCGAGAGGAAGAAGATTATAAGCATGAAATCCATCAGAAATCAAACTAGCAATTTTGGATTTAGACAAAATGAGTATACAATTATAAGCCTCTCAGGTAGAATTGATGATAGTTAGAGGGACCAAATTTTAAACCAATTATTAACTAAACCAAAACAAAATGGCTCGAGATGACAAACCGAATTTCGAACCCTTTTAACCTTATCCATTTCCAATATTAGGCGAGATAATTTCATCAGCCTCCCTGAGCTGCAGCAGCACGAAAAACCTCAGATTAAACCCGCCGGAGCTGGCGAGCACAATCGAAATCCCACCAGAGCTGACCGCCGCCGGATTTCTCTGCATTGTTAACTGTGAGTTTTGCATTCCGGACCTCTGTTTATTTATATGTTAGTAGCCTCTCAATTTTGGTAGAATTGACGATGATTTTCTGTCTCTGGTGCGATTTTACTGTTTCCCGGCTTCGATATGGTCGATTCATCTGTGTAAATTAGCAATTGAATTGGTTAACATTGATTCTGAAAAGAATTCCTGGAAAAATATGGCGTTATTCTTGTTTTCCCGCGATTTGTACTATTTTGAAGCGTTTTAATGAGAAAATAAGTGCAGGTATACATATACGGTTTTTTCTGGGTTGAAGATGGCTTCCCTGTCTACTCCATGTCTCTATCCAGGTGTGTTAGCATTATTCAGATTATGATTTATAGCTTAAATGTTGATCGAATTAACTGTACAGAACTTGTTAGTTTGTAGACTGCGATGAATCTGATTGGTTTTCCTAACATTCTAATGATATTGAATTGTAGATAGAGGCTGGAAGGGAGTATTTCATGCTAATGAATGTGTTGGCGGGAAACATTTATCCAATTTTCAAAAGGTCTGCAGTTGTTTTGTCATGTCGTGATTGTAAAAATTTACCCCTACTTATAGAATGGTTTTGTGTAGGCTCATCTTTTTTTCCATTTAGCCTCATCGTGGATTAACTTTCTTCTGAATATCCAGACACCATTTGTTGGTTCATTTCCATTCCGAATACTGCTGGCTGGAAATGCCTTGAACAAATCACTGCATAGAAATCAGTTGGTTCCTTGCATCAAATGTGAGAACAAGGATGAATCCTATGAAGATGTATCAGTGGAGCGCCCACCATACCATGTTTACATGGACTCAACTTCTGGGCAGCTTGAACCAGCTTCGGGGGCACGTGCAAGTATTCCAGGAGAAGAATACTGGCCAGAAGGAACGGCTAGTCGTGTTCGAGCTGCAAGGGCTCCTGAACCAACAGGTGCATCTGTGGGATCTCCATCTTATGGCCAAAATCCCGGAAGTAGGAGAAAGAAGAATAGAACACTAGTAGCTGTTGCTCATGATTCATCCGAAGTGACTGAAGTAGATTCTAGCGACCTTACGATCTCTGACATTTCTGAGGATTTAATTGAAGAGCCTAAAGATGCTACTTCGCAGTATGTTGTTTATCGGACAGAACCTGATGAGGAGGAAACTGGGTTTGATTTAGACAAGAAACTTGGAAATCCCCATCCATTCATTGACCCTGAAAAGAAGAAGCCTATAGAGGATCCGCTTAGTAGTGAAGAACTTTGGTGGAATTGGAGAAAGCCAGAAAAAGAACAATGGTCTAGGTGGCAAAGGAGGAAACCTGATGTTGAAACGGTCAGTTCATGTCAAAGAAAGATGATAGTGAATGTTGAACAATGACTTTGCATTTGTACTTACAACTATTGCGTTGAGTGGATTTTGAAACATAATGGTGAATGCTAGAAAAAAACATGCTTTGTGATACAAAATGTATTGATAACCATAAATATAAAGTGTGAATACAGGATTCGAGTCATGGATCATTTCAAATTGCTCATCTCCACCTAAGTCTTGTTTGTTATTATATGCACATATTTTATGCATGGCGACTGTTATTTAATGCTTGCTTACATATAGCCAAGCAGTGAAAATTAGGATTATAGAAGAAATTGTTTTTTCATGCATAAAAAGAATCTATCAACCTTGAAGGTGCTTTTCGTTGATCTAATTTCTTGCGTTTAATGACCAGACTAGGACACCATACACAACATATGAACATAGAACTTGTTTAAAACCAGGAAAAGTGGTTTTAAGTCTTGACATCGACCTTCTTTGTTTATAATATTTGTAGGTCTTTCTCAAAGCAATGGCAGAGACTGGGCAAATAAAGCTCTATGGTGAAGAACCTACGTTAGCGGAAGCTTCTCTGTACAGGGCTCGTCGACATCTTTATAAGGAAGAGAGGTATTCTATCTTAGCTTGAGTGGTATTTATCATACATTATTTTTTATTTGTCATAATCAAGCATACTTATTTAGTAGTTTAATATTTACAGAATGATAGCAATTAGAAGGAATGAGTTTATGATCGTTTAGTATTTGAATCATTTGATATCCTGCATATATCCTTCACAACCAAGTGAAGTAGGATCATGTGTTGTCCTACCTATGAGATTAGTTTAGGAGCAAGTGAGTTTTTTTTTAGAAAAAAATGAGCAAGTGAGTTTGGTGTTGGCATTCACAAATATATATATATATATATAAATTGACTAGGCCTCTACAAGGCTCAAAGATATTGTTCATTTGCTATAGCAGCAGATTTGGAAATCTATTGAATTTTTTGAATGTCTATAACATTTTTCTTCAAAAAAGGCTAGTGGATTCTATTACGATGCTTAGTAATTCCTTCTCAATTCTAATTTCACGTGGTAACAAAATATTTTCTAACCGCATTGTGGCTTGTAAAGACATTTTCTACACTGCCATTGGTAGATGTAACTTTGATTACGAATAAATTCTACCTTTATGGGCTTCAAGCCGAACAAGACTGGTTATGCATCTCTGTGGTTTAGGAACATTTGAATAATAAGCAGATTCTATCTTTTCAGACTTCAAGCTGAACGGGAGAGATTGGAAAGAATAGGTCCCATAGCATACTACTCGGAATGGGTCAAAGCTTGGAAGACGGACACCTCAATGGATGCCATAAAAAAACATTTTGAAGAGACTGGAGAAGATCAAAACACCCAAATGATCGAAATGTTCCAAAATCAAACTGAGAGAGAGTTTCGCATTATGATGGGGACTGATATTCGCATCCGCAGGGATCCATTAGCAATGCGTATGCGAGAAGATCAGATTAAGCAAAGTATCCATTCCAAAGCTGATAAATTTCTGTGGTATTTCAGTTTTGTTCATTGGTTGTCATGTTCTTCTATCATACAATGCCCTGAACCAAGTTTTTTTCAACTAACTTTAAGAAATTAGTTTGGGTAAATACCATTTTGATTCCTGAATTTTTACATTTGTTCTATTTTGATCTCTAAACTTTCGTATGTCCAAAGAATTTGCTACTACCAGTCTATCACAGTAGCAACTATCAAGGACTTTCATTTCTGATCAACTGGATAGATGACATTCTTTTACCTAGTAAACTGCGTTTTCTGCGTTAAAAAAAACCCCAACCACCGTCCATTTTTTATTGTTATCTAATTTATTTTGTTGTTGGCCTCTGCAGTATGGGGTGGTGATCCTGTGTACCCTACCGTCAACTACATTCAAGATCCTGATGAAGTAATTGATTATAGGGGTCCAGATTTTCATGAACCAACACCTGACATGCTAGATTATCTTAAGGAGGTTGCTTTACTTTGCTTACTATTTTTTCAAGCTTCTTTTCTCTCTCCAATTTTGTGTGATTTGGTTGGGCAGTGAAGATCATCAGCGTTGGACTGTATTAGATATCAGTCCCCCTAGGTTCGAAACACCAGGTAGAAAGCTTAAAAAGGGAAAATCTCTTGTTGCATGCTACTAGGGAGGGTCAAAATTGGGTACTTTTATATTACAATCATATGATGTTTCTGTTTCTGTTTATCTTTATGGAATTTTATGCCTTGTTAAAAGAAAAACTACTGAGCAGCTGCACGAATAGAGTGTAATGCATGAAATAAGTTGATACTTGTGATGATTATGCTCGTGCACAAGATACTGACAGTTACCTTTTTCCCCTTTTCAATCAGCATGGTAAAATTATATCAAGAGAGGAGCTTGAAGAAATGCTGGCTAAAGAAAAAAACGAGGAGCTTGAGGTATTTATATCACATTTGGCATATTGGTTCTACCCTGAAATTCAAGTTTGATAGAATATTCTATATTCAACCAGAGAACTTAGGGGTTTTCTTTGGCTGAAATCTGCATATCCTGACTATTTTACTATGATAAAGGCAATGGGTTGTGCTTTCTCTCTCTCTCTCTCTCTCATTTGGCAATTGGACTATTTTACTATGATTTCCCCATGGGTCAAGATGCCCATAAATCTTGGATACTGATGATAATGTCGAAGAAAAATATTTATGTAGAGAGAAAAATAACTGACCATTCATTTAAGTAATGAAGAATACCCTTAAAAATTGAAGCGTCTCGCTTAATTCTCAATGTCTTTCTTGTTAAACAGGTGACGGATATGGATGATGCCATGGCCCAAGCTATCGATATTGGTGAAAATGACGTGAGTTCATGTTTTTTTATGTCCTTTCATTTGTTCGTTTCACAGTTATCGTGTATTGATTCTTCTTACAGCCAGAATTTCTATGAAGATCTGAAGATCACACTATAAGTGAAAACATAAAAACCGAGTTCTTAAGTTGAAACACAAACTTTAACTGCTCAAACCAAACATTTTGTAGTGTAGTCTTTATACATGATATCAGTATTGATTATTCCTCCATTTATAAATGAGTCATCTTCATCTTCAACTTCAATTGCTATTTAGGATGGAGAGGATAGTGAGGCCGAGGGTGATGAAGAGGCAGAGGAAAAGATCACTCGCAACTGGAGTGTCTTGAAAACTAGTTCTCATCTCAACAAGTCAAAGGTGATAACGCATTTTGTTCTCAATTTCTAGTTGTTTGCACACTTGAAGATCCATATGTTCATGTTGATCGTTATATTTTATACGTAGAATGATTTTTCATGCATCACCAAAGTTCGGAGATAATGTGTGTCTTCATACAAAATCTTTGCGAGACAATTTATGATTGGCTGAAATTTATCTGCTCAAAAGTTATAAAAGTCATTAATACTATTAGTTGATAAAATTAAATTTACTCCAACTTACAATCTTAAACTTCTGAATTGATTGGTGGTTTAATACAATTGAATATGGTATCATAATACGAGGTTTTGAGTTTGAGACTTTGCCAAGTTGTTAGTTTTTAAAAAAAATTAATTCTATTTGTAAGACATTTCTAGAATTTCCAAGTCCACAAGTAATGGGGAGTAAGTTGATATAATTAAATTTACTTCAACCCATTGACTTAAGTTTTTTGGTTGATTGGTGGTTCAACGTAACTCAACAAATGCATACTACTAAAGTCTTAAATCTTGAGTAGATATTTACCCATGAATAATCTAAAAAATAATTTTCAGAAAAGAAATAAATGTTTGAAGAACTTAGATCTGGTTCCTACATGTTTGATCAGTTGAGCTGCAAAAGAAAACAACCATGTTATAGGAGGAAAACACTAGAAATTTGTATCTCAAATTTGATTGTTCAGTTCAGTTGAGGTGGCAAGGATGCACTCCTAACTACTAGATGATTGTATATATTCCATAGCTATGTACAAACGAAAGGCAGCAGTAGGTATATTTTTCTTGATAGAGTTAGGCGGGTTTGTTTCGCGAGAATAGTCGAGATGTGCATAAGCCTTAGTATTCACGAAATTAAAAAGAATTAACTACTTCTTACCGGCTTTATTATGTGTTGAAGTAAATTACCGAAATGTGTATTTAAAATGCAGGGGAAACCTAAAAAGGAGGATTCAGGAGCATCACTGGAGGGAGCCATTGATGACTCAGAGAACTTGACTGATTTTCTTATGGACTTTGAAGAAGATGAGTGATGATCCTCTCTAGAGTTAAAGTTTCTACTTTCTACTCCCCAAGATAACCCACTTGAGAAATCTCTTGAAGTGAATTTTTCTTGTCTTTTAAAATTTTCATTTCACAAGATTCTAAGTAATACATGAATGATTAGCTTCATTTGATAACCCATTTGATCTTTTATTTCTATAGAGGGCTTCCTTTCTCGCAATCTCTTTGCTTTTATAAATGTTCTTCATTTAGTTTTCAAAACATTGTTTGAAATTTGAAAATATTGATACAAAGTTGAAAAAAAAAAAAAAAAAAAATCTTGGCTTGTAAGCTTAATTTGTAAGAACTTTAAATCAAATGATATTATTTAACATTGGCATGCAAGGTCTTTTTTTATTGAAGTTTACCGAGAAGATCTTCTAACATTTATAAAACAGACAAGTTAGTTTTTTTTTTTTTTTTTTTGACCCAACAAGTTAGTTTACTCATTGCAAATTAGTTTTTAGATGAAATTATACACTATCTAACATGTTATTAATGATATCGGAATTTATTAATCTCGAATGGGTATTTGATCTGATAAAAATGAAATTGCGACAAACTAAGATTGATGAACCAAAAGAGACATTATCTTGGAGAGCATGTTGAAGATTCTACTTTAGTATTAATAAGATAGTTGAACCCCTTTAATAATTATGAATTTATCTAATACTTTGTTTCAACGATTTCACACTTCAAAGTCGTAATTGCAAAACAATTTGTCAAAAGAGATTAGCTTGGAGTTAATTATTTTATTGATCCTCTCTTAGTATAGGTATGTGCTTTATTATCAACTTTATAAGTTTATTTTAGTAGTTGAGTATAATTTCTTCTGAACAACAATCTTATGAAGTTAAAGTAAACTTAAAGGGCAAACAAAAGTCATGGCTTAGTAGTATTAATGTAATGATGAAAAGGTCATATTGTCAAAAAAAAAAAAAAAAAAAAAAAAAAAAAAAAAAAAAAAACCAAACCAAAAAAACCAGCTTTTGAGGGATATTGGTCCAAATTAGGCTTGATTAAATTGAAGGAAGATTCATGAAGACTGGTTAACTAATTTTTTTTTAGATTACTGAAGATTATATAGAACATTCTATCCCTAGCTAAAAAACTTTTGTTTGTTTTTTTTTTTTTCTGCGAAAAGAACGATAGCTCAACAACATCAGTAAATGTTGAAGGACCATGAGGTCACGAGTTCGAATGTCCATATCATATCAATTATTATCAGGTTCAGCTCACTCAAACTACAATTCTCCTCATTGACACCGAAATGTTGTCAAGTATGATCTATTTCGTGAGAATAAATGAACTGCAGGTAAACTACTCACCCATCACACAAAAAAGGGTTGCTAAGAGCTTGGGCACTTAACATTTACATCAAATCAATTTAAAGTTAAAATCATTCACAATGACAATCTCAAACTTCATGACTCTATTAGGTACAAAAAGTAAGAGAAATAAGTATCGGATGTCGTAAGGTCAAACGACATGTCCCGTAACAATAGTAGATGTGCGTGCAAACTAGCTCGGACAATCACAAATATCAAAAAAAAGAAAAGGGAGAAATCCCTCTCTTGGTATAAGATTTTTCATCAAGAAAATGACTTATGTTCTTTGTTTATTCATTATGAGCACACAGAGGTATGAATTTAGATCATTAACTGCAAAATTCTGTTCTGGGAACTAACTGAAGCTGCTTGGTAGATACAAGTTGAACATTCATTGTTCTCTTCTTCACTTTTCATGGAGCTTTGGTTTTATCACAGCCAACCACAACAAATGTAAGGGGAGGATGGCATTCGTCCCGTCTGCCGAATATGTTCGGCCTGCGCTGCTGCTCTTTCTGCCTCTCGCTTCTTTCGACACTCAGCTGCTGCCCGTTTTTCTTCAGACTTTTGCCTTGTCAAAGAAATCTTCTTCACCATATTCACTTCAGCTTGAGCTCTCAATTGTTCAACTTGTGCCTAAATTGAGTCAAAAGTTTAGATCAGTTGCAACCTTTCTTTATTAACTTCAGCTTACATAAAAAATAGTCAATTAACTTCAAAAAAAATCAAAATACCTCTACTCTTCGCATTTCGGCTTCTAGCTTCGTTTTCTGCTGGTTTTCCCATGCTTGGATTTTGATCTCTTGGCGTTTATATCTGAGAAATGTTAAAATGATCTCATCGAATTAGAACAAATAACTCATATCATTGAATATCCTGGTTTTTTAAACTTAGTAATAGTAACTATAAGTGATAATGTGAAGTACAGGAGGAAAAACCTTGCCATATGTTTGGACTTTTCAACTTCCTCCCACACGGCTGCACGTTTTTCGAATTCCGCTCGCTTGAGTGCCTCCTTTTCGGCATTTTCAGCATTCTGTCGATTTCTTTCTGGCTCGTCCTTACTTGCCCAGGCAGTAATATTTGTCTTGCCAAGCTGCATACCAAGGGCTAGAATCTCTCTCCTTGTCTTGAGCTTTATTTCATCTTCTGATAGTTCCTTTTCACCATTTTCTGTCGATTGATGCAACCGGACCGCAGGTTGCTCGGTAGGGGTCGGAGGCGGTGCATCTCTCCGAGGTGTAGAGGGGATTGAAGAAATTGGACTACGAAGTGGCGACGCGCCAACAGGAGTAGCTGTTCTTGAAGGCTCTTGGCTAGGAACTGGGGTCATTTCTGTTCCCATATCTCTCATTGAAACTGCTCTTATTGCGGGAATGCCTGAAGAATTAACCATTAGACTTGCAAAATAAGAAAAACAGGATCATAAAAAATCTAAACATACAAACTATAAACAAGAGAATTTAACTAAATTAGTGTTTGTATTATACCTGTATAATCATCATTACTCGCTTTTAAGGATGATTTGTGATCCACTTCCTTCAGGTCCTTAATTTGAGAACATGAATCAATCAACTCATTATCTGCACAGGAATATGTCCCAGTAGTCATAAAAGAGAACTTCTCCGGCCCCATCTGCATTCCGGGTTGACAAACATCAACATGCTTCGCGTCCACGATTCTACAAATTGACGACCGGAGCTCAGTGTTAGCAGATTCTGGAGCAACCCTCACCATGTTTGCAGCCATCATTCTATATCCATTGTTTTGTGCAGCAATTTTCTTAGGATAATTGGCAGCTTGACCATTGTTTTGCCGATTCATTATCCATTTCTCGGCATCGTTCCACTTCGATGGCATTGGTTTCATGTGCGATCGCGAAATGGAACCGTGGATAGACCTCTCCCCTTTATGAAACTCAAAACTAGATGAACTTGCATTACTGTCATAATCCAGATTCTCATCTTCTTTTGGTTTTGAAGGGTGAACTGAGCTTGAATTGCAACCATCATTTCTCTGAGATGGCTGCATTCTATTTTGAACAGATTCATTGCTCTCCTTGGACTGAATCTCTTTCGTCGGACCTGAAGACCGATTGCTCTGTTTCGGATCTGAAACCAATGGATTCAAAGCCTTTTCGGAGAGAACTTCCAAGTAGGAAGATGTAACTGCATGACATGTTTCTACATCAGTATAAACGTAGACACCACATCTCCACACAAACAAATGACCACGAAACAAGTTCAAGTTTCACCTTCAGACATAAATTAGGAGGTGTTTAGGGCAAAGAGAATGAGAACCGGTTATTGAGCGTTGAATTATGTTAAATCACTAATTAACCCAAACGACTTAGCAGGAAATGCGAATAATTGAAAAACTATGAATTTAATTGTAAATGGAGAAGAAAGAATTAGCATAGACTTGAACTCAAAACCTCATGCTTTCTGATATCATGTTGAATTATATTAAACTACCAAATTTTTATTTATATCAACCTAACAGGGAGAATAATGCTATTACCCAAGTTTATGCCACTCAAAATCAATCTCCCTGTATCTTCATCTTCTTCTGACCACTTTCTATTTGCCTCATACCCATTCTTTACTAACCCATGACTACTTTAAATTTCTCCCTAATCGCTGATCATTCATCTCATACTCACTATTTTATTTCTCCAAACAAGAATCATTCTGGTGAGCTTAATCATTCTCTTGATAATCATTCTCCTTCAACTCACATTTTCTCCATAATTATTTTCATTATCTTGTCCCAAACACCCCTTTGATGAAACTCAACAGGTGAATGTTGCAAGCAACAGATTTTCTACAATTAGCAGAAAAAGGGGAAGAAAGTAGAGTGAGGAAGACTGACCTTCCTCTTCAAAGTCACCACTTTCTGAGGGCAATAATAAACTATTTCTGACAAACTCAGAATCCACAATCTTGGAAGGAGAAGTTCTTGAAGAGTTGCTGTTTGATCCATCCTTCTTTTTATGATGAGGCCCCATAAGTTTCATCCTAAGTTTACTTGGAGAAATTATACCTGTCTGAAATAGAGAAAAAAACCCCATGAAAACTCTTCCAATACCCAAAAAAAAAAACTACTAAAAAAGAAAGAACACAAAAATATTTTCTACTGTCTGAAGAGTTGGAACTGACCCATCACTCACAATCAAAATTGATATCAACTCCAAACAATTAAAAAGCAATCAGTAGGTTCAGTACCACCAAAAAATCCTAGATCAAGAAACAACATGCTCAACTATCAACCCAAATGAGAGCTTTTCTCCTTCCCATACATATTCAAAAACCAAACCAACATAACAGAAGCCAAAGTAGCTCAAGTATTTATGAACAAAAAACAGCAAAAACTTCATCACAGTTGAAACTCCAACTTCATAACAAAAATAATAAGAAACAAAACGGTCCACACTATGGTCGAAAGCTTAAGGACAGTAAACTCCTCTAAAGATCTCAAGTTCAAAACTCAACAGTGACATTAATTTATTGACACTTTTCGCGTCTCAATTCTTTCGATGTATCCCGATACCACGTCGTAACGACGAACCAGTGGTGACCCGGGTGTCTTGCGTAAGCTCAAGTTCCCGGGTCATCAACAAAAAAATGAAGTTGGGTATTTGCAATTTACTCGCTAACATTGAAAAACACCCACCTGAACTTTGTGAATCCTCTCGTACTCCATTAGAGCTCTGTTTGTCTCTATGATTCACTCTCTGGGAAATGCAACTCTGCAGAATGGGTAAAGAAAGAGGAAGAAATAAAGGATATGGCCGGTGGAAGAAGAAGAAGAAGAAGAAAAGAAGACTAACAAGTCAATTTGAAGGGTATATGAAAACCCGACAAGTTGGTGGGGGGAGGAAGAAATAGAAAAGTTTTGTTTCTACAACCTCATGAACAACTCCAAATCACCTGCATTACAATACAACAACAAATTTAAAAGATCCCATCAACGATTTCTCACAACCATTGAATTGATCGCCGATCAATTCGCAAAATGGAATCGGTAAAGAGAGATTTTGGGGGAAAAAATATATTAAGGGAAATGATTATTAAAGAAATCAGGAGGGAAAAAAAAGCATTGAATAGTGAAAATGCTGGGAAAAGAGAGAGAGAAACTGTTTTTGAAGCAATGGATCATTCATTCATCATCCATCAATCACTCAACATAAAAAATTAACTCTCTCAAATATTCAATTGTGGAGTTTTGAGTAATGAAAAATAAAAAATTATTTTGAATAATACATAAAAAAATATTAATAACTCTTATAAAGTAATTATAAAAACTGAATTTGGGTTCCTTCTTCTACCAGTGGCATTTGGTCATCTATTTAAATTGAGTTAAAAATATATTCTTTTCATGATTATTTTTCAATCTAATCATATTCCTTCATTTATTTTATTCATAATCATTCTTTTTCTCCCAAATACAAATCATTATTCTATTTCCTATCTTTCTACCAATTTTCATTTCCTCCACAATCATTCTCGTTCCTCTTCGATTCATTCAATCTAATATTTTTTAGCACAAACTAAAAAATGAGCATTAATTCGATTTTCAAGATCAAATTGACGTTGAACTGGTTTACTACACAACAATGAAAAACCACATTAATGCAATATTAATGAGCTAAAATCAAGCATTTTTCAAATATCAAAGTAAAAAATGTTTAAATTTAAAATATAATAAATAAATAAATAATGTTTTTTTTTTTATTGTATGAAAAATAAAGCTCCTAATACATCATAGGTTAAATTTGTAATCTCTTAAATTTTAAAGATTCTATTTTAGTACTAGATGAACTAATTATCTTGTTTATAATAACAATGTTTCTAATTTCATATGTGATTTGGATTAAGAGACTCAAATTTTTTAATGAGTTAGCTTGAGTTAGTTTAATAGCTTTTTACTAATGGAGTAGATGTTTTTTGCTTTAGATGTTAATTACTTTGATTAGCTGTTGAGCAAACCGACCTTCTTAACCCTAAACCAATTTAAATCGATTGGCGAGGAAATGGCGATTATTAGAAAGGGACGATTTTTTGGAAGTGGAGAAAGTTAGGGAAAAGGGTAGTATTGTAAAGTCATCAGTCAAAGATACTTTTTTTCTTTCTTTTTTTTTAGGGAAAAACACATTCACCCATGCTCAATACCTTTCCCTTTATTCTCCCTCTTTATTTATTTATTATTATTATTATTTTATTTTTTTTACCTTTCCATTCTTTTCCAAAAATATATTTTTATTCAAAAAAAAAATAGTGTGAAACAAATAACAATGTATGGAAAAAAAAATAAAAAAGAAAAAGAAAAATAGGGTGTGGGGTTCAGAATCTTATAATCTGACTCTATTGAATGCTATACCTACTCTAGACTATACTCCACCATTTATTTCATTTTCTTCCTTTTACTCAGTTTTTTAATTATTGGTATTTATGTCATCACAACTCTATATTTTGTTTTTGTTTTAATAAAAATATAGTGGAATAATATTTTTGTTATTTAAACAATAAGTAAACAAAAGATTCAAATTTGTAATGGGGTTGATCATGAAGTTATGTAAATTTATTGAATAATATTTTGTTAAATATATAATATCAATAGAATAATTATTTTTTAATATTTTTATTTTCATGTATTTTTTAAAAAATATTTTAACTCGATTCAACATTCAAATTCATTTGTTCTTGTTTAAAACATCTTAAGTCATTAAACAACTCAAAGGAAGAAGACTTGTCCAATACTAGCTAGCTATGACCCTATTACCATAAGTTGGAAGGTAGCCACCAAAAAAAGTAAGAAACCTAAATATAATGACTTTTCTGGTCAACAAAACATCTGCTCAAACCAACGTCTTACCAAATATGCAATATGAAAATTCCAGCATAAAAGACCAGTTAATATTCATTAACACAACTATGATTGTGATATTGGAAGTACGAGATCCACCAAAGTTAAGGAGAAAGGCAGACTCAAAATGGATCGACTCTTGCCCAAATCGAAAAACAATTAAGCAACTAACTTAGAAGTCATTCATTTACGAGTTTCACAAAGGAACGAACTATTGAAAAGAACATAACCGTAAATTTCTAACTTTAACATCTAAATTATTAGTTTTATGTTCATTTTAGCTACTTTTATTTTTCTTAAACTAATTAGTAGATTGGCTTATATAGATATATAATAGTTTTTATATACATAACATTAAAAAAAAAAACTACAAATTCGTGTATTGCATTTTTTTTTCATGCATATAAACAAAAATTTAATTCCAATTTATTTGTATCAAATAAAAAAAAAAAAAAAAAGGGTGATAAACACATCCCTTCAATAATATAATAAAAACGAGAAGTTGAAAAATACTAGTCACGAGCAAAAAAAAATATTCCAAAGGGGTATTTTCAAAATTATATTCGATTAGGGACTTATAAAAATGTTGCAATAATTATTTGGTTGATTCCTCAAACAGGGTTAGTAGGCTTAGCATTTTAGGATAAAATATTTAGGAACACCTACAAATTTTGGGTAGAACCAAAATTCTTTTAGGATTTTTTTTTTTTTTTTCCTTCCAACTTTAGGACTATACCCTAAAATAGTTCACATATCCTCACAAATTAAGTAAATTATTCAATAAAGTAATCTGTCTGCCTCATAATAATTGTTTAATGTTAATTTAATAGCCCTACTTTATGTCGAGCCAAAAATTAATAAATAGAGAGATATAAAATAAGTTAAATTAGTTTTTTTTTTTTTTTTTTTTTTTTTATAGAAAATAAAAATTAGTTTGAAATACCGCTGTTCTAATCATAAATAAATATAGCAAATGTATACGTTAAGTTCCTAATGTTTGGATGCCTTTTTTTTTTTTTCTTTTCAATTATACTTTTGTTCATTGGTAAAATTTAAAATTTAATGAAAATAAATTTACCAAACCTAATAAAATTTTTGATTCTCCAAAACCCTTATTACCAATGTTAAAAATTAACTAATCATAAATTTATATGCTTAGGACTAATTTAATGAAAGTTAAAATGTGTTATTAAGTCAATATTTTACATTTATTTAGATTTAAGAGTTATATATACGAGAAAAACTTACAAAAACTAGTTAAATTTATAAAATAATTATAATATAGATCCTTTCAAAAAATTTAACAAATGAAGTTACTGTATTAATGAGTAATTATCACATATTCTTTATAATACAATATAAATAACTATATATGCACAAATTTTAAAATTTAAGTAATTATTTTGTGAAAATAGTTTATTATTAAATGCAAAAACAAATATTTAACCTTTAAATTTGTTTATGTGACAATAATTTGTAGTCTTCACTTCTTTGATGTATTTCGATGTCGAGCCTAGAGACAGATATGGTTATCCGGATATAATATGAAATATTTATCTAAAAAAAAAATTGTTTATATCAAACAATCAAAAGCATCTCGATGAAACCTAATAAAATTCCTATAAACTCGAGGCAAATGGTTGGGAGTTGTGAGTAATGTATATAATACTAATATTTTACAAGAAAATAATAAACTAAAAGGTCATATATTTCAAGAAAAATTGATGGAGGGGCGAAAGTGTGAAGTCCAAAAACATTCTTTATGGAGAATAAAAAAGAATTAAAAAAAATTAAAAAGAAAAAGAAAAAGGAATAGTTGGGTTTGGGTGTTGTTGGTCACGTGCTGTGTTGGGTGGTGTCCTTTGGTGTGCTGTTAGGGCATGAATTACACGTCCCTATATTTGGTTATTGTTTTGACCATTTGCATTCTCTTTGAATTATGCAGACATGGATTTGACTCCTTAGCTGCTTTCTTTGACCATACTCTCCACGTTTTTAGACCTTTCTCCCTTCATTTTATGTTAGATTTTAAAGTTTTGTCGGAGAGCAACCAAATTTAATGCAATGATTTATTTATTTATTTATTTAAAGCAATGGTTTTAGAATTATTATTGGTTTGATAAATAATTAGTTAACAAATTAATTATACGACATTTATGAGGTATTTGGCATGAGGGGAAAGGTAAAGTCGAAGTAGAATAGTTGAAATGAGATAAAATCTTGTTTGGCATAAGAAAATTAAAAGTTGAAAGGTCGAATTTGATGGTTATTTTAAGTCACTTAAAGTGTCTATGACTATAAAATATAATATCATATATGATTTTTGTAGTAGTAATTACTTGTTTCGCATAAAGGGGTTTAGAGTAAAAATGACAAAAAAAAAAATGTTTGACATGAGAGGTTGGGTTTATGGTTAAGGGAAGAAGACATCCAATTGCAAGAAAAGGAAGGGATTGGGTAGGGATCGAGCGTCATTCAACCATGGAAAATGAGGGAAAAGTAGAAAAGCATAGTCCATCCCAAATAGAATCATAATTGAACTCAACCCTTGACAGTCTAAGTTACTCGAGTTATGAGTTCATTTATACCCATAATGACAACAGTTGGCGCGCATACAAAGCCACCTGTCTGTTGCAGAGAGGTTTGGTTTAACATCTATTTGAACCAAATTGGTTCATGACCGAACCCATTACACAAACTCCAATTATAATTTCACGTCATAAGTTTTGAAACAGCTCTTATACCATATTAGAAAGTGTGAGTATCTATTTCAAAACTATTTAGCAAAGAGAGTAGCAACCCACTTATCTTATAATTGTTATGATATTTCCTCACTTTTCAATATGAATAATTTTTTAACTCGCTCCCTCCAATAAAGCTGAATCAAATCTCAATTTCATTTTTATTAGGCAAAATACATATTTGGATTTATGAGCTCTCATATCATGATAATTTTTGAGAAAGCTACAACACCATGATAAATTATAAAAAAAATTAATATATATATATATATATATATATATATATATATATATTCTACTTTTCATTGGCGTTCTAAACTAGTTATATAATACATCAAATAACTAATCCTAGAAAACATCCACAATATTTAAATAACCAAATCTAGTAAATCTAAGAATTATGTAAAACCTATAAAACCTAATAATTATAAATTTAAGCATATGATTTCATTTTCAAAGTAGGTGAATTCTAATCAAATTTTATAAACAAAAACAAGTATTTGAAAGTTTTTTTTTTTAGCTTTCAATTTTAGTTTAGTTTTGAAAAACATAAGAGGTAGATATCAGTCATGAAAAGTGTACGTTACAGTAGTACTTGTTACAGTAGTACTTGTAAGCTTAAATTTCAAAAATCGAAAACAAAAAACAAAATAGTTATCAAGCAAGGTCTAAGACTTTCTTTCTTTTTTTTCTTTTTTTTTTCTTTGTTAAATTTATTGTTTTATCATTAATTCCTTATGGCCGACTAGAAACGTTCATTTCATTTTTATAATTATTTATTTCATATCAAGTTCATTTCATTTAAAATACTCATCAATGGTTCACACCTTGTTTTCACACTTCTTTGTCATATCATCTAAAATATTTACTCAAGTTCAAACCATGTAATTTTTCACACTCGGATAAATGTGGAAGGAGGGTTAAATGGGTCAATTCACTTACATTTTCATTTAGGATTGAAATTCTCTTTATTCCCCCTTGTATCATGCCTGGGTAAAAGGTGGCATTGCTTGGGATTATGGGTGGCTATAAAATCGACAGAGCTGGGAGGGACAAATCAGCTCTATCCAAAGATGCGAGGAAGACAAAAACCACTGGTAAATCTATCAAATTATTGGCTAAGATTTGTGTTCATCGCTATTCTTGGGGGGACCAGGGATAAGGTAATATTATTATGATCTTTGAAGATCTTGGATGATCAGTGAAGTACACACAACATCAGAATTCTGTTTAAGTGGGGGGAGATATTGGATTAAGACAAA
>JBBMEG010000024.1:800418-819348 GCA_037832605.1 Cyclanthera cordifolia
TTTGCAGGTCGCGTATCAAGGCCCATATAATACTAATAAAAAGTGAGAGCAAAGCTTTGAACCGACCATAATGGGGGTGTGAAGTTGGCTACTTTTTTCACAAACAGAAACGGAGGTTGTATAATTAATATCATTTAAGATTATAAAAAAATAATAATATAATTTAAACTTAAGGATAGCCTAGGAAAAAGTTAATGGTAATCTTGAAGTACCTTTAGATGCCTGAATGAAGAAATATTACCTCATCATAGATCTATAGAGATTCTAAGACCATCATGAGCAAGCTGCACTGGAATTCCTTCCCTGAACGAGTACAATATAGGACACAAAGATCAGTACCGATTATCCCATTAGGTAAAGTTTACTGTACAAATGCAAAAAAACAATATCACTACCACATTGTTTGGATAGAAAATTTGTGACTGTTTGATCATGGATTTACCCAACCCAACATTTGGATAGAGCAGCTCCAAAAATTTTGTTGGAATAAGGATAATAACCCTACCCAGATCTCCACATTGATATGATTTTTCCTTTTTAGATATACACCCTCATGACTAGACCAAACTCCTCTTCTAATGACTCTGATACCAATGGATAAGAATAACAATCCCACCCAAATCTTTGCATTGATATGGTATTGTTTACTTTGAGCATACACTGTCGTAACTTTGTTTTTTGTTTACCCAGTTGCCATCATTTATATATTCATGATGATCTTTCCCTCTTCGAACTAATGTGGGTCAACTTTATTTGTATCCCAACAAGTTGTCCCTTACGATTAGTATAACTAAACTCTAGACTTAGTAATGTGGGTGAAAGCTCTGGATATAGAACAAAGAAAAAAAAAAAGACAGGTCTCAGAGTGTACTTTGTTCAAAGGTCTCCCAATGAAGAACAAAAAATGGCAAGACAAAATATATATTATTATAGAGATTTGTGAATGTTTGTTATTCCTAACACTTTCAATCAAAACGTGAGTTTTTTTTTTTTTTGCCACGATCATTCATAACCCTTCTATCCAAACAAGATTTTATCATCCCCAAACCCCGTGAGAATTACTACCCTTATTTACAAAACCCTCTATCCAAAGACGACTTCTGGAGATGGTAGAATCACTGAGAAACAATGAAAAATCTCTATAACTTGAGAGCCCTGTGCAGGACAATAGTTGAATGAATCTTTACAAGTTGGTTAATAATTGATTCCTTTTATAGGAACAGTGTATATTTTTTTATATTTATTTTTATATTTTACCTTTTAGACCACTCGTTAAGGAACTCATTGTCCATGTGGTAGTCAACTTCATGACCCATTCCAATTAGCATGGCTTGCTTTGGGCATATCCTCTTCACTGCTTCAAGAGTCTGTCAAAAGCAACGGCTACGATATATGACGTCAATAAAGTAATTCCAAGATTCTAGATACTATATTCATAAATATGTCTACAAAACCTGTGGGAGGCAGAAATGAACATTGTGTGATCCAGTCTGCAATGAGAAGGTGAAATGCAGAATCTAAGCATAACTATCTCCAAAATGATAATAACACAGGTAAGAAAAAAACGTACAAGGTGAATATTGATGGCATCAGCCAATAAATATTTTCTAAAATAACTCCTCATTAAATAATGCCGAAGATTAATCCAAGAATCTTCTGATTTCCAATTCAAATTAAGACAGAAAGATGAGTTATTAAGAAGTTCAAGAGAAGCAAGACAATCAGATTTTAGAGTGTTCCGGCTCCCGAAAACAAAAAATGATAGCCAAGATCCATTTGCCCAAGAAACCAATTCACTTCGGCAATATCAACCTTTGCAATCTCTTATATAAACTACAGCCAATCCAAGGAATTGGGATATGTATACCAGAACTAGTTAGACTGTTGTTTGGTAACGCTATTTAGTTGTACTACTTCTTGTAGCTGAACTATTGTTTATCTTTTATTTCTTTTGATAATTGAGAATTGGGGGTTAGCCCCACTTTTGACCCGGAGTTATCGATTTCAAAGCCTAGACCCGAGAGACAACAAGGAAACCTTCAAAAAAGCATATCTTGAAGACCTCTGAAACCTCTACCAACAAGAGATCGCCCTTTGGGCCTGTCTAGTAAAATATTTAAGAGAGGCCAAAACTTTATAATCCCTTGCTTTACATTATTTCATAGGATAATCCTCTCATCGAGATGATGGTACTATGGGAAACTTATACGCACCTCCATATGCGCTGACACTTTTATTTAACCAATCAAGTATTGGATGCCTCACATTTCACACGAAACAACAGGACAGTATTCCACATCTACATGATTTATTAACTAAACGTGTACTAACTCACATGTGCATGTGTATACCAAGTTAATTAATTATTAGTCTTGTGTATAACTAAAAATGTCTAATACAGTTACTAACTTCAATGAAGTGTGTCAACAAAGAAGGTTCAAGTTAAACATAGGTGGCAGGGGGCCAGGGGCAGTAATTAACCACTGATAATATACAGAGCGACGTAAGGTAAAGGGAGTAGGGAAGCAGTAAAGGAAGAAATCCCCCGAGATATTCCTTCCTGCAAACACCAGTTTACACACAAAAAACTGAAAGAACTTAAAAAATAACTTTCTTAAGATTTGTGTCGCTGACCCGACGTAGTGCATCCAAAATGAGAAGATCCAACTGCCCAGCTCCACTTTTTGAAATGACTGCAGCGCAAAAATATAGCACGAAAACATAAAATAAAGATTAGAAATGTCCTCGTGCTTCAAATTTATCCCAATTTTTTAAAGAATCTTTTTTAATGGAATGACAAGTAGATCCTTAGCTTATCCGTAGACCAAAACGTTAGCAGTTTCCTATAAACATCACTCAACTACCAAATGTTAAATATTTTGCAAACTTTATCAATTGATGTTTGTGCACTTCACAATATCATAGAATATCCAAAAGTGAAGTGGAAAAAAGTAGAAACATAAACATTTCTAATTGACGAGATTGGATAAAACAACACTGACCATGTTCTGTGCCCGGAGGAAATCGTGAGACATCAGATACATATGCAACTTTACATTTTTCCCCAAAGAGAAAACCTAGACAGACATAATCTTCTCCATGCATAACCTGGACTCAAGCAAATACTGATAAGAAATACAGAGGAAAAGTTTTGTATATGTGATATTTAAGATTAAGAAAGATTGGGGAAGTAACTGGTAAAGGAACGAACTGCAAGCCAGATGCAACAAATGGTTTCTCATAATTATCCTCGATGATTCTCCAGTCAAGTTGTGCAACCTGTCTCACTTCCTGGCCCTCACTAAGTCCCTTCTGCACCAAGTATGGGAACCTCGTTGCTACACTGTGCCAATAAAATTACAGCTAAATTTACAATTTACACCAGGAAAATACAAAATGGGAGAGATCAAGTTAAAAAATAATGTCATGAGAGAGCTTCTTGTACTCACAATTCATACAACTGCAACGAAAACAATTAAAGTATTCTCTGGTGTATTTCACGCTCATAATATGTAATATTGAGATACTTAAAGAACCATTAAGTACATAGTTCAAGTTCTCAACTTACTAACAGACAAATGGCTTCTTACAAGTCATGCAAAAAAGAATTGACTCAAATCAGGGAAAATGTGAACCATCTACAATTATTTAAAAAAAAAAAAGCAAAAAACTTCCAAGCTTGATTGTGAATGGTAAAGAATACTAGCCTAGAAGAAAACATAAGTTAAACACAGCTAAACGAGATGAACATTTTTAGGGTATGTTTGGTGTGGTGGTAAGGGTTCGGAAGGGATCCCTTCCCATTGTTTGACCCACCAACTTCCATCACGTCAATCACTATTTTATTCTTACTTTTCTTCGTTTTTCGTTTATCCCTTTCTTTCTCTTCTCTTCCCTTCCCTTCCCTTCCCTTCCCTTCCCTTCCCTTCCCTTCCCACCGTACCCAAACAAGCCAAACAACACAAGAAAAAATAGAAGTCAGAAGCCTCCACATCCGGTGCCATCATCAGACATGTCATTTATCTAATGATCTTTGAACAAGTAGCTTGCTCAATATTAATTAAAATAATGCGAAAAAATATTCTAAAGAAAAAGGAACAAAAAAGTTTTCACACACGTACCTCTTCATCGTATCTTGCGTTAGGTAAACAGGTGTCGGCTTAATTTCATTTGTGGGACTAAAAGGTTGCACGGTACGAATATCATCCAAACCAAGAACCGCATCCGCATGTTCGTGAGTCAAGATAATCTGATTTTTTTTTTAAGAAAAAATAAAAATGAACTAGGACTGTAAGAGAATTTTATAGCAGATAAAATGTTCATATAAGATTGGCTATTGGGAGAATCAATTTTCATTAAAAAAAATATATTGGGGCAAGGTAGAAATATGATCCATAGAAGTTCCAGTACATTAAAAGTGCAGATTGAAACTCCAGATACAATACCACAAAAAAAAAAAAAAAAAAAAAAAACCTCGAGGTACAAAAATTGCTTCTGAAAGCCATAATGACGGCAACCTGATCAAATTTATCTATGCATTTTGATTTCAAAAAATTTGCCACATATTGTACGACAATTATAGTATAAAGAAACAGGAGCACAAGAAAACGACTCACAGAGTCCACTCGAGAAATCTTATGGCGTGTAAACCATCTTAAAACTTGTTCCCTAAACGTCTTCCCAACATCGATTAATATGTAATTGTGCTCGCCATTGCTTCTGCAATAATCAATGAGCAGTGATGTGTTGCATCTGAAAATAAACAATACTTGGTTACCGTGGCCACGCATGTATAACGGAAGAAGCAAGGATGATAAAACTGCAAGCAATTACACCGATGAACATATACCTAGATCGATCAGAAATCTCCCGTTTCAAGTGATATAGGACCTGAAATTTCTTCGTATGTGCTATCCTAAAATTGAATCTAATGCATCGGGCCATTATTTCGAGAAGGAAAAAACAAACAAACGGTGCAGCATAATCTAGATGCAAACTGCAAAGGAGTTCAAATACCACAGTCTAGCTAGATTACCACAAATCAAGATGCGTAAACAGAAATTCCTCAAATTAATCATAATGAAGCCTTGAAATGGATTAAAGATCGAGGAATCTAGTGAAATCACCTGTAGTTCGGGTTGAGCTCGGGAGAAACCGTCAGTGCCGGAGTGCAGACACGGCAAGGAGGATCACGGGGCTGGATGAGGCACATCAGATTAGGAACGGAATTTGAACACCCTGTGCCTAAGAAGATGAGCGCCGATCCAGATCCATCGCCGGCGTTGTTGTCGATTCCGACGGTCAACATTTTCCCAGGAGAATCTGCGTCGCGGGAGTAATATGGAAGGAAATGCTTTTTAAGTCCCGCCAATTTCAACGGTATAAAAACTTTTCTAACAGAACTTATGAGAGCGAGCAAATAGAGTTTTGGGCTTCAGTGAGCGGATGAAACGTGGGCTTTTATATGTTTTCAATTTCATCCTTAGCCCAGAGTTCTTTTAGGGTTTTTTTTTTTTTTTTTTTCAAACTTTTGGATAAATAGTCACCCTTTAAGCTTTATTTTTAAGAATGTTTTTTTTTTTGTTGGGATGTTTGTGTTTTAGTTTCTGTTTGGTTTCTTTGTTTTAAAATTGAACAGTTGATCCTTAAATTTATAGTTTAATTTCAATTTAGTCCTTATATATTTTTTTCTTTTTTTTTAGCTTACAACAACTAAAGGTAGGAATATTCATTAGATAACTGTTTTGTTGCAATCCATCAGGTAAGTGCTAAATGCAAATCTAATATAATAGATAGGATGTTATATTTGTTCTTCACTATCTTGTTATTTATGAGTTTCATTCATTTTGTATTTTCTTTCTTGGAATCATAGAACAAAGTTATAGTCGACATATCCAATAAGACGTTGATCGATGCTATGATTTGTGAGTCCAAAACCCAAGACAAAAAGTCCAATATGACTGCAAATTAAGTCGTGATTCAATGATCTTCACATCCAGGCAACTGATGCAGATGAAAATCATTTAGTGTTCGGAGTTGGAAGAGAATAAAAAAAGTCAACCGGAGAGTCGCCATGGTGCAAAAGAAAAATGGGCGGCATCTCATGTGTTGTCGAAGTAGCTACTTTTTCTCCTAGCAAACTCAAGCTTCGTTTCTCTCTCGCGTTTCGTTTGATGGAGGATTTTGAGACCTATTTTGCAATAGTTCATTCCTTACCTATTATTAACACTATTTGAGTTAATTTGCAAAAAAAAAAAAAAATCTTTAGTGGGTATTAGTCTTTTCTTCTTAAATAATTGCAAACTCTTGTAAGTTTTGCTATTCTATAAATAGAGGATGAACTTTTTTATTGTAATATATCAAGTAAAGTGTTAAATGCAAATATAATACAATAGAAATGAAGTTCACTTTGTTTTTCATAATCGTGTTAATCATGGGTTCATTACTCTTGTATTTTCTTTATGTAATTTCAAAATTCAAATGATTTTAATAACAGAAAAATCATGAAGTTAAATATATCTCGTATCGATCATTTTGGTCTTTTTATTTAGATCATTTTATTTTTATATTTGTTTAATTTTGGTTTATAAATTGAGTTTTGTCCTATATTTTAATATTTGTTAATTTTGAGTTTTATTTTAGTTTGGCCCATGAAAATTAAAAAGTCTAAATTTTGTTCATAAACTAAAAAAAAAAAAAAAATTCTTATAAATAAATTTAAAATAAATACTAATTTTAATATCATCAATTATGTGAAAATATTTTTAAAATGTATCGTGAAAAAAAAAATAACATAGACCAATTTTAAAATTTTTGGAGAGTTTAGTGATAAAAAATTGAATATTAAAATATTCACATAGAACAAAAATAAAAGTCATGCGACAAAATGATATTTTACCCATATATCGGCATAATTTACCCAAATATTATGAAATTTCCAAGCATTTGAAAGGGAAATACAAGCTTATATTCGCGACAGGGACGCCCTGTTTCGGCACGAAATCGAAGAACGCCGGCCGAGCAGCTAAAAGACCAGTCGAAGCGGCAGAAAAGAGCGCCTGCAGTACGATCTGCCAGTCGATAGCTCGTCAATTTATTCATTGTTTATCCTCCATTTAAATGATATGTTATTCATTTTCAATTACTACTATAGAATTGGAAGAAAGCAAATCAGGCTCCATGAACTGAGTTTTCCAAGTAAGATTCAGAACGCTAGAGCCAATTTTGCATTTTTTGTTCATCGAGACGTCTATAAATGTTGCGATGATTTTAGTTTGCATCGTATAGCATGTAGTGAACTTCGTACATTTTTCTCATTTTCCTCGTGGAGTGATTTAGGTTTCTATCGTTGTTTAAGAACTTACTGCAGTGATGTTTATGGGAGAAATAATGGGCATAATGATGCAAGTGATGAATTTCAGAAAACTGATTTGAAGGATTCCAGAGATTTGAATTTCTTTGGAAATTCTGATGAGGAATATGAAAGGGATCGGGACTTTAAGTTCGGTGATGAGATAGTGGCTGAAGAGTCTAGTGATGAAGAAGAGGAAGGAGGGGATGTTGAGGATGATGGGGATCTTTTGGCATCTAATTTTTCTAATAGAAATCATGGACAAGGAAATGATTTTAAAAGAGTTGAAATTGGTGAAGATGTATTTAGGTATCCCTTAGTGAGAGATACTTGTAAATTGATCCAGCTAAGTTCATCTTGGAATCGAAAGTTCGAAGGGGAGTTGAGGCATTTAGTAAGAAGCCTTAGTCCACCGCAGGTTTGTGCTGTTTTGCTCTCTCAGGATGACGAAAGAATTGCTTTGAGATTCTTCTATTGGGCAGATAGACTGTGGCGGTACAGACACGATTCATCCGTGTACTTTGTTATGCTCGAGATACTCAGTAAGACCAAATTATGTCAAGGTGCTAAACGGGTTCTCCGTCTTATGAGTCGTAGGGGAATTCAGGTTTGGCCAGAAGCTTTTGGTTTTGTGATGGTGTCATATAGTCGGGCAGGAAGATTAAGGGATGCAATGAAGGTTTTGACTTTGATGCAGAAGGCAGGAGTTGAACCCAATTTGTCTATTTGTAACACTGCAATCCATATTTTGGTCGTGGGTAATGAGTTAAAGAAGGCATTGAGGTTTGCAGAACGTATGGTTCTTATTGGCATTACTCCGAATGTTGTGACTTATAATTGTTTGATCAAGGGCTATTGTAACGTGCATCAGGTTGACCAAGCCATGGAACTGATTGATCAAATGCCATCTAAGGGATGCTCTCCAGATAAAGTTAGCTACTATACTGCAATGGGATTCCTCTGTAGAGACAAGAGAACGAATGAAATTAGGGAATTAATTAAGAAAATGAAGAGGGATGGTAACTTATTACCAGATCATGTTACTTACAACTCTTTAATCCAGACGCTTTCTAAGCATGGCCATGGAGATGCAGCTTTGGAGATTCTTAGAGAAGCAGAAGAATTGTGTTTTAAGGTTGACAAGGTCGAGTATAGTGCAATAGTTCACGCTTACTGCAAGAAAGGAAACCTTAAGAAGGCAAAAGAGCTTGTTGGTGAAATGTTCTCCAGGGGCTGTGCTCCAGATGTTGTAACATATACCTCTGTCCTTGATGGGTTTTGTCGCATTGGGAAACTTGATCAAGCAAAAAAGATTATGCAACAGATGTATAAGCATCACTGCAAACCTAATGCTGTAACATATACAGCATTGCTTAATGGTCTTTGCCGCAATGGAAAATCATTAGAAGCTAGAGAAATGATGAATATGAGTGAGGAAGAGTGGTGGACACCTAATGCTATTACTTATAGTGTTGTAGTTCATGGGTTACGACGGGAAGGGAAATTAAATGAAGCTTGTGATGTAGTTAGGGAGATGATCGGAAAAGGATTCTTTCCAAATGCAGTTGAAATTAACTTATTGATGCAATCTCTTTGCCGGGATCGGAAACCACATGAAGCTAAGCAGTTACTGAAGGAGTGCATGAACAAGGGTTGTGCTGTTAATGCAGTAAATTACACCACTGTCATTCATGGATTTTGCCAGAAAGATGATTTGGAAGCTGCACTGTCGTTGTTGGATGATATGTACCTTTGTAACAAGCACCCAGACTCTGTGACATACACAACATTAATTGATGCACTAGGCAAGAATGGCCGTATAGAAGAAGCCACTGAACTTGCAATGAAAATGCTGAGACAAGGGTTGGTTCCTTCTCCTGTTACATTCAGGTCTGTCATCCACCAGTATTGTCGAAAGGGTAGGGTCGAAGATTTATTGAATTTATTGGAGAAGATGCATTCGAAAAGCAGATTTCAAACAACATATAATTTTGTTATCGAGAAACTTTGTAAATTTGGATTCCTTGCGGAGGCCAACAGCCTCTTAGGCGAGGTTTTGAGGACGGCTTCCAGAACTGATGCCAAAACTTGTCATGTGCTTATGGAGAGTTATTTAAGTGTTGGAATTCCCATGTCAGCATATAAAGTTGCTTGTCGAATGTTCAATAGAAATCTACTTCCCGATTTAAAGTTGTGTGAGAAGGTCAGCAAGAGACTTCTAAAAGAAGGAAAATTGGAGGAGGCTGATAAGCTTATATTGCGGTTTGTTGAGCGGGGTTGTGTTTAAAAAACGCTTGCAGGACTAAGATTTATAATAATCTATGGTGTTTAACTTCGTATTAACACTTAAACATAATCCTTTTATTTTGTGAGTTGCATGCATTATGTTCTCACAGGTGAACATTCAGAAGTTTTGGTCATGTATTTCCCTTGTAATTTTGATTGAAGATGTCAGCTGTTATCATCACCATGGTTGGCCATTTGGCAAAAAGATTTTCTCAGATAATTTTTTAAGTTTATACAAACCTCGGTAGCTATTACCTAGAACATTAGTATACTATGAATATTTTCCCAGCTCTAATTATTACTGGAGTGTTAGAGATACTAGTTCGTTGGAGTTCATAAAGAGTAGATCCAATTCATTTTATCCAAATACACCAAAAAAAAAACAACAAATAAAAGGACAAAGAATGAAAGGCAGAAACCTTCTGCTTTAAGGAATTCAATATCAAGTCAGTGCAGCAGCTGGCATACCTTTTTAACTTATGCCACTAGGATCGAGTTTTAGGAATTCTAGGATGTTAATCTTTTCCAAAATCTAAGATATATAAACCAATCTCATAAGTTTCCTCCCCCCCTCAGAGGATGTTTGGATTGAGATTTTAAGAATATTTAGAATGAGGATTTGGAATGAGGATTTATTTTGAGTATTTAGAAGTAATGATTGCAGTCAAAAACTTGTTTTGATATAGTTTTTAAGAGTATTTAGAATGTGGATTTATTTTGAGTATTTAGAAGTAATGATTGCAGTTTAAAAGCTCGTTTGGATGTAATTTTTAAGAGTATTTAGAATGAGGATTTATTTTGAGTATTTAGAAGTAATGATTACGCTAAAAAGATTTACTCCTAAATACTCATTCCAAAGATTTCTCAAGGGTCTCAATGTGCTTAAACCAGGTGTGTATGTACGTGGGAAATGCACGTACAACATCCACTAGCGTCAAGTTGGGAGGACAGTATATATGGCAGGCTGCTTATGATATTTTCTTCATGAAGCTTGTACTGTTTTTTCTTCATTGCTGGAAAGAAGACACCTTTTGATGTTCCATTTTTTGGCTCTTCTCCGGGTCCTGGTGACCTACTGCCCACATCTGCCACGAGTAAAGTGGTTGGTACAATAGAAACAAAATTTTCTTTTGATACAATTGATTTTGAAATCTAAACCTAAAAGGGGAAAAAATCATTAATGTTCTAACTACCTGCTGTTGTGACATTGACTGCTATAAGTACTGGCTTATGCATAGTTTAAACTAAACGTTAAACTGCTGTAGGACTTCTTTTTTTCTAGGACTTGTTTATAGCTCTAAATGCTATGTTGGGTACTGGAGTACTCTTTGAAAGATCCCTAATGTTGATTGAGGGCCAGTGAGGATCTTTTCTTTTCATATGTAATAAGACAGTATGACCAACGGGGCCACAATTTTGTTCATAGAAAGGCAGCCGGATGCTTTACAAGTATTTTGAGGTGTGGAGCTGGAGGGCAAAGTTTGTAAGAAGTGACTGAATATTACTCTGGAGATGCTTTCTGTCTCTCCCTCTAATTCCAAAATTGATGGTTTAACCTTTAAGCTCTCTAGTTAAGGTGCTAAACTGCATTAATAGAAAATGTTTCAGTTCATTTACTCATTATGAACATCTTGCTTGAAACAGGAAAACCCACTAATGTCTTCTCTTGCAGGTGAGAAATTGAAAATGATTTCAATTCCGAAGAGCATGAAGAAACATTGGTTGTTACTCTTTGTGATCTGTGCAAACAAAATGACATTACCCTAATCACAACATTCTCCCTATCATGTTCATAACTGCGTGTTAGTGAAATAAGTTGCCAGTTTATCTTGTCAGTTTCTTTCTCGGCCAAGGATTCTTAGTTTCTAATTCTATACGATGATTTTTTCTTTTGCTGGTTGGTTGGTGTTAGTTGGCATAATTAAATTTACCCAAACCTATAAGGTTTAAGCTTTTAGATTGATTGGTAATTTATAAAATTCAACATAGTATCGAGCAGGAGGTCCTGAATTCTAACTCTTGTCAAGTCGTTTCCTTCTCATTTAAAATTGAATTTTACTTATAGGACATTTATCAAATTGCTAAGCCTACAAGTGAGGAAGAGTGTTTGTTGACCTAATTAAATTTCTATAAACTTAAACTTTTAGGTTTATTGGTGATTTACATTATTCAACGGTTGGTATGCTAAGTAGCGTTCAATACAGTTGTGAGACACTGAGACCACAAAAAGAAGCGCCAGCATATGGCTCTTGCCTTGGAGAAAACAAGAAGAATCTCAATCAAAGTAAATCATTACTGTTCGTATGCTCATTTAGGAAGAAGATATTGGGAATCTTTCTCCTCTGCTTCTATTTTTTGCCCAAGGGTAATATGATGCAATTATTGAGTGGACATAATTGTTAAGAAGAGGATAAGATCTTTTGCATAAATGCAGTTAATCCAATGTCTTGGATTTTTTACATTGACAGGAAAGAACTTAGAAGTTATACGTCAAATCAAATCCATATTCTTCTCTATGTTACACAACTATTCGTAGCTATTAATTTCTATTGAAGCTCTGTTTTGTAAACTAGGGAGTGTAATTGTGCATTTTGCCTTTCAGCAGTATATCGATGGAAAACATATCTTTTCATTTTAAAATTTTTAAAAAAAAAGACAAGGGAGAAACATTTGCTTCATAATAATCACCTCTTATGAAGAACATCACAAAACTGTAGCAGATATTACTTGTGCTGCTTTTTGTGGTGGAATTTAACTTTCCATTTGTATACCTGATTGGTCTTCATAGAAGTTGACCAGAGGTTCGATCTTCTTTGTTTTTTTTTTTGACAGGAAATATTGCAACAACATTGGATCGAACCTGTACAAAGCAACAGCCCAATTGACAGCCTTGCCACTGCACCATGTTTAGGTTCGATCTTAGACTACATTTAAAAACAAAAGATTGTTATTATTATTACTTTTCGTATGCTTATACTCTCTTGAAAGGTATATTAATACTGTAATTTGACTTGTTTTCTTTATGTTGAGTATTACAGAAAGAATGGTCAAACTCTCCTGGTGATTCCAATGTCTAATAAACAAGACGCATTTCTTACTTCGCCAACTCTGCAATCCTGAAGCTTCTCCCAGGCCAAGTGTATGTTACTTTTTGTTATATCATACATTTTGTCATTATTATTGGGAGAAAGTTAAAATTTACTCGCCGTGGTAAAAAAAAAAAAAAAAAAGGTTAGAATTTCATTTCTAATGGTTTGATAAGACCTCCTATAGAAATCCCTGGAATATTTGGTTAATTAAATGTGGAGTGATTAGATATGAAAAGTTATTTTAAGTGGTTATGAAGGAGAAATTGTAGTAATAACTCGTTTGGATGAGATTATTATAGAATGATTATAAAAACTTATTTTTAATAGGCTTCAAACAAATATCTCCTAACAGATTTAGTATTTACAAGATAGCTAACTATCACTTATTCGATCTGTTGTGAGGCTATTATGTGGCTTTATCTAACTATAGAATGATATTCTTTTTAAAACCAAAAGAATCAAATTTGTAATTTAACCCTTTTTCTTTTTTTTTTTTTTCTATTTCAATTCTCGATTTCATGAAATGAATATAGATGAATATATCCCGTCATTAGGATATTCTTTTAAGATAAATTGTCACAACTTCTGTTGTCTTTGAACGAGCTGAGATTTTTTTTTATTGGTTTTCTGGAATGCATTATCAACAATGCGGTGATAAGAAGGAAGTGAGATTTCTTTGGCAAGGTTCCAAAGTCCATGTTCATCTCGTGGAAGAGAAATTGTAAGTATAAATAATGAATGATAGTCTGTATGTTCATTGTTCAAGTCTTGGAATGTCTATTAGTTAAAGTACAAAAATTCTTTGTTGACTCTGTTTTGTTATTTCTGTTACATTTTTATGCCGTTTTGAAAAGATCCTTGGAGATATTATGAGAGTTCGTCAAGAGATTTTCGTAGATACTTCATCGAACACGTAGAGTTGGACCCACCTCTAAACAAATCCTCCCAAATTTTCTACCCAAACGCATTCATTAGTTGATATAATAAAATTTAGTCAAACCTATCTACTTAAGCTTTTAGGTTGATTAGTGATTCAACACAAATCAACATGGTATCTGAGTAGGAGGTCATGAGTTCGAACTCTTACAACGAATGCACCAAAATCAAAATACACAATTAATCCACATTGGAAAAAAAGTATAAATCAAGTCAAGCTATTATGTCAAAAATAGACCCCCACCCCCCAAGTCAAATCAAGCCACTCTCCTCTGTCCCAATCCCAATCACTCCTTACCAATCAGGAGCTCTGTCCCAATCCCAATCACTCCTAACCAATCAGGAGCTTGAGTTAACCTCTATACATATATCTTTTTAAAACAAAACATTCCTCTCTTTTCTTCTCTCTTTTCTCCCTTTCTAGTTTTTTACCATATAAAAAATCACAAAGAAGACATGTTTTTATACATAAAAAACAAAGAAGACGTTGTTTAGAGTATACATGTTTGAAGTAAAAAGAGTGAGAATGATCATACGGACAATAATTCTCTTACTAACATTTGAGTCACATACTATTATTTTTTTCGCAATCAATATTCGTTTCCTCCATAATTACTTACCATTCTTTTCATAACAAATTTCCATTCATTCAGACACAAATACTCATAGTGATTATAATCATTTCCTTCACTCCAAATACATAATTATTCTGCCAAAGAATCATTTTCGTTCTCTCATATTCTCCTCTATAGTTTTATCCTCATCATAATCATTTTCATTTTTCTTGTTCTAAACACTCAATTTTATATGCTTAATCTGGCTCATGACATCTTATATTTCCTCCACATGCTCTTGGTAGTTAAGTGCACTGAAAACTTCCATTTTACACCCCAAAAGCTGAAAAAGAGGAAAGATTTTGTGCAAAGCAATTGATTCTATTTGCTCCCTTCAAATTAAAAACAAAGGGAGGGCCAACCAAACAGCCCATAAAGATTTTATCATACCTTTTATTACATTTATTATCATTTAAATTGGTAAATATTTTAATATCCCATGTTCCCTATTCCCACTGCATTTTTTTAGAGATTAAGGCCTTTGTTTGGTTGCTAGTTGGACTATAAAACAATGGTTTGTTTATTACAATTGTCTCATTGTTTTATTGACCATGTGGGTTCGCTTTTGTTGTTTGCAGCACAGCCACCCACATACATATCCACATGTCACAACACTAACTTTTTCAACAGCAAAAAACTTTTTCTCTATCTGTGAGAATGAGAGCCACAAAATCCAAAGTTCAGGCCTTTTGTAAACTCAATATTCAATTTATAATATCTAGATGCTTTTTTTAGAAATAATGTAAAAAAAAAAACTACCCTCCATTTTTAATATAGAGAATGCTTTTTGACAACGACAAAGTTAGACCTGCTCTTTCTCGATTTTATGAATACAGGTGAATAAAGAATCTAGGGGTGATTCGGTTTTGGGTTTGATAAGAGGAGAGGAAATGGAAGAGGAAGAAGAAATCGAGTAATTTAGAAATATGAAGAGGAAGAAGAAATCGAGTAATTTAGAAATATGAAGTAATTGTTTAGGGTCCGGTGTTTTAATGAGGGAAGGTTGATTTTTTGTTTTTTTTTGAAATTTGTGTTTATGAGAGAAGATCTGTATTTCAGATGAAATTTGATATGAAGTTTGATGGGATGTTGGAGAGAAATTAAAAAAAAGTTAAGAAAATATTGTGATGTGCTAAAAGTATACAAAGAGTTAATTTTCTCAATTTTTGTCTCTTATTCCTCTCCTCCAACTCCAATCACCTCCCTGGGGTAAACATCTTTTTACTCTGATTTAGAATGTAGTTTTTGTTTGATCTCTAGATTTCGAAACTAGACATGTTTACACTTTATATCTCAATAATGTTCGATTCTAGTTGTAAAGATAACAAACTCTTTAACTGCAATCTGATGACAATTAGATAACTTTTAAATTCTATGAATGAGGTGACTGTTGTTTTGAATTAAAAAATTAAAAGAAAATAATTATAAAAGTAAATTCAAACGACACATTGGAATTAAAATTGAATATTATTAAAATATTAAAAGTAAAAAATGTTTGATTTTTTTATATATAAATCAAATAAAAATTAAATTTTAAAATTGAAAGTTAAGGTTAGTCGTAGTTGGTTGAAGACTTAAGCTCGAGAGGCGTGCTCCCTCAAGATTCTATGTTTGAAGACAATAGTTTGTAGTCTCAACTTCTTTAATATCTTCAAGTTTAATGAAAAGTTTTATAAGTAGCTGAGAGTCCGTTTACCCAAAAACAAACCTAGCTTAGTTTTTATTATTTTTAATCGAGATTCTATAAAGATGAATCGAGCTTTTTTTGCGACACCTCAACGTTTAAGTAATGTACAAAATTGATAGAGCGGTAGAAATATTCAACGGTTAGAAATAAAACTTTCCTTATAATAGGCTATTTTGGTACTCTTTTTTGTCCATGTGATTTAGACCCTATGCTCATGTACAAAAATTAATGGGAATATGAGAAACTGTTCTGTAAATCAATCATTTTCATAATTATTGGATCCATTCTTTAGTTCAATAAATATAGAATGATTTTTTTTTTTTTTTTTTTTTTTTAGATTGTGATAATGAGATGAGAGATTGAAACTTGTGCCATCTCGATCATCGAATCATTACTAATACCGTCGAACTACTGTTTTTGTTAACAATTGGAATGAAAGTTTGAATACGAAAGAACTTAAAAATGCTTTTTGATTATATATTAGTGTAATTATAGTGGGTTGATCGATCAGTTGAAAAAAAGTTTGAACATTGTAAGTTTTTTTGACAATTAAATTTTATAAGATCGAACAATAGTCAAAGTATAGATAAGTTGGTTTGAACCGTATTAAAATAAAAATCAATGGTCATGGTAATGTAGCATACATTATGACAATCACATCAAATAATTAATTTAGAGAAATAGTGTAGTGTAGTTTTGATGATTAAATGACAAGAATTTGGAAGTATTCTCACATGACATTACCCCATTTGAACCACCATGAGATTGGGATTGTCTTCCCTAGCTTTGTATCTCAAAGGACACCAGGTACTGACCAAATGAAGTGTCCTCAAGCAGTTGGCTGCCCACTTTTGTATTGTTGTTTGGTTGCTTTCACATCTGTCTCAATTCTCTTGTTTCCTTCTCCATTTACACATTTCTTCCATCTTATTATGGCCTCAAGTTGTTTTTTTCATTTCTGCTTCTTTCTTTCCTCTTTAAGTTTACTATTGTTACGAGACAACTGCTTTGACATTGTTATATTTGATTGTCAACGAAATTCGAAGTAAATTAATTTTTAAATGGGTAATTATTCATGAATTAAACGCATAATCTTTTATGATGTATTTGAGAAAGGAAAATAAGAATGATTATGGAGGGAATGAGAATTAGAGAGATAATAGGCAAAAGAATAATTATTTATGTTTGAGACGAAAAGAATGATTATGAGAAGAATAATTATTTGTGTTTGAGGTGAAAAGAATGACAATGAAGAAAATAAAACAATGGGCATGAAGCGAGTGAAAAATAATTCCAAAGATGGATACAAATTGTCAGGAAAAGAATAAAAAGTACTTAAGAAGAGAATACAATCGTGATTTTGGAAAAACGTGATTATAGAGAATAATTCTCGATGAACACTGAAAATATTTCCATTTACATTCTCTCAATTTATTTTTGGTAGTTTATACGTACTCGTCTTAATTATTCCAGATTCTGTTCGTTACTGGGTCAATTCATTACCTTACTTGAATGTTTTAGGCTCATGGGTTAAGTTAGGGGAAATGGAAGGTGTAATCATTTGGGATGAATCAAATGAGACATTGATAATGTCTTCCCTTGTTTTTATTTATTTTATTATTATTTTTAATTCTCAAACGTTATTTCTATTTTCACATTGTAGTGTTAGTTGTCGTTATTGTTAGTCATCACTATGTCTTCGTCAATGTTGGTGTTAGGGTTATTGTCATTGTTTGTGGCATCATCATTAAAATGATCACAATGGCACTAAGCATTTGGAATATATTGAGATTCAAAAAAAATAAAATAAAATAAAAAATAAAGAAAAAATGAGTAACAAATAAGCTCAACATAAAAAATAAAAAAAAGAAGAAATAGAGTACAAATTACTAAAGAAAAAAAAAGAAAAGAAAAAAGAGATGGACAAAGAAAGAAATACGAGAGTAAATTCAAGAAACTTAATATCAACAAAATTGTTTATATAAAAAAACATGAAAAAGTAATAAACCTACGTTGGTACGGTGGTTAATGCATTGAACTCGTAACCTATTGGCTTATGGGTTTGATTCCAAATTTAGATTGACACTAACCACTGTACCAACATACTTTTTATTCAAATTTAAATAATAAATTTTACAAAGACTAACAAATTGCCCTTCATATCTGTTTGTGATATTAACTTCATGTAGACACTTTTTAATTGTGTTTTCACTCGTTCGAAGTATCCCGATGCTACATTATAAAGACTAGTCAGTGGTGTATCAGATATTATGGAAGCGAAACTCTGACTCTCAATCATAACAAAAAAAAAAATCATTCTTAATTTTTTTTTTCTTTTCGTCATTCATATAAAAAGATCAATATCTCGATAAGGATAGGAGAAAAAGAACCATGTGTGTAGATTATATTGATCAACAGGCAATATTGAAAACAATAACAAGACAATATAATTTTATTTCATAAAATTTATTTTGATTCACTTTAGGTAGGAAAGAAAATGATAAAAGTAACGATGTGTTGAAAGAGAATTGACCAATCTTGAAAAACTTCATAATGTAATTGCAATGTGTATGAAATAACATAACATAAAATAGCATGGAATGATTTACCAACAAGAATGCAAATGGGACAAGCATATAAGAGTTCAAGAAGATAGATGTTAAATGGATAATGTTAAAGCTAACATTATATATATATATATTTATGTATTTATTTATTTATATTTGACATATAAAATATATATTTAATTATTAAATGTGGATTGAGATAGGAAACATGATAGAATAGTTTTCTTCAATTAGAGTTTTGTGTGGGGACTTCATTATTAAATCTAATTTGCATATTTGGTATAATTTTCTTTTGTTCTTCCTTTTATTAATTGACTTAAAATGAATACTTTTTTGTGTTTCAAAATTTAGAAATCTATTTTAGTTGCAAAATGAACCCAATGAACTTTTTGGTAAATTT
>JBBMEG010000024.1:847077-859215 GCA_037832605.1 Cyclanthera cordifolia
CTTGCATCTTCTCACCTGAATGTGTGATTTTTTTTTTTTTTTTTTTTTTTTGACAATATGCTGAGTGGAGAATTGAATCTTCAACCTCGAGATCGTTAGTAGTATAAGATGCTGGTTGAAATATGTTCATTTTGGCATATCATCCTGTGATTAATTATAAAAATAAAGAAATAAGTTTTACTAATCCCAGGCAAAAGTCCTTGCATTTAGATTTTTTTTGTTCTTTATGAATGAAAAAAACAACATTCATTTACTAACCATTAGAGTATTTTTTATATATTTCCACTCTAACTATTTCTTCTTTATAAATATTTTTCTATATCGTACGCCTCACAGAAAATCCGCTTTTTTTTTGCGCCTAAACTAAATATTGCTCTTTTCTAGAGAAGCAGAAGCGAAAAAGCATCCCTGTTCTACCGTGGATGCGAAGCCCCGTCGACGTTTCTCTGTTCGAGGAATGCCCCCTTGAGATTCTTCCTTTGCTCGACCCCAGGCAATTCCTTCTTTATTCTTAATCGTTTCTTTAATGCTTTCCTATTTGCGAGCTTTTCTACTGTTTATGACCTCAATTTTTTCCTGCAACTTTATATTTCATACTCTTACTCACCATCATCTGCGTTTGCTGCTCAAGCGTTACGACGGAAACACTGAATGAATTGTTTAAAGCCTATGCGGTGCATCTGAAGAGACTGGGAATGTTTATTTAACGTTGAGATACCACCGTGAAAATTTTGGAGTAGGTTGTTGAAAGATATTCGGATGAAGATAAAACCCACTCATGTTTTCATGGGGGTTGGAGGGTTTAGAGTTTATTTTTAGGGTTTACGTAATTATTTATTGGTATTAGGATGAAATATGTTTTTTTAATTTTAGCACCAGTTGCATGTGCCCCGTCTTTTATATATGTGTGAATGTCCGGACCAGGTTGCATGGACCTCGACTAGCTTGACCCTACAACATTTGGGCGTCAAGGAAACTCCTAAGAAATTAATTTCTTGGTGGATTTAATTCATCACCTCTTTAGCACCCCAAGGCACTATTGACCACTAGGCCACTCCATATAGCCTTGAGATTCTTAGCTATGGACCTTTTGTAGTTTTTTTTTTTTTTTTGAGGTTTCACATCACGGTAGTTATTCATCATATATTGCATTCCTTTGGTAACAAAAGAAGTGAATCTATTGTTTGTTATCTCATTGAACATCGAACAAGCAGTTAAAAAAAGACCATTGGGAATGAGCTATAGTCATTGAATATCTACGAAATGTGTTGACACTTAATATCTGTTAATTGTATTGACAGGAATTGAAAGTATGGTTATTCTTTTATTGCTTAGAATTTTGCTCCATATGGCTCATAATTTTGACGACTCATTTTTTTTGGTGGTGAGAGATTGCCCAGTTTTCTTTATATAATTAGATAGAGATTTCTGTATTTTTTTGCTGACTAATGAAAATTAAGTTCATACTAACCTATCTCTCTCTTTTTTGTTTTCTTTTTGAAAAGAAACAAATGCCTATCTCTAACATCTTCTTTTATCATTTTTTTTTCCTATTGTTAGATTGAAGGCAGCTTTGCAGAACATGGGCATCTCTTCTCTGTTTCCAGTGCAACTTTCTGTTTGGCAGGAGGCGATTGGTCCCGGTTCTTTTGAGAGAGACCTATGTATTAATTCACCGACTGGAAGTGGGAAAACTTTAGCTTATGCTCTACCGATAGTGCAATTGCTGTCAAGTCGTGCAGTCAAATGCTTGCGTGCTTTAGTTGTGTTGCCTACCCGTGATTTGGCTTTGCAGGTTTTTGATTGCTATCACTTTTCTTTATATACTCAAATTTCTTTAAACAGTAGTCTATTGGATTTCTTTTGGATTACAAAAGAGTTGGGGGCTAAATCCAAGGGTTATTTCGTTATGGTATTTTCGATTGGGGTCCCTCCAGTCGGTTATCCTTATTCCTTTTCAGATTGGGCCTTTTTGGTGGATAATTTTCGTAAAATCGGCTGGATCTTTTTAAGTCAGCTTTGTGTGGAAATTTCCTAAAATTTCATAGTTAATGAGGGCAGACAATTTTTTATTGTGTGAGTTGGAGTCTTGGCTTCAAATCCCGAAAGGTTAGATATAATAGTTTCGTCCCAAAGGTTCAAAGGTTTGTGGCTTTACCTTTCAACTGGGGGCGGCAATAATTCTTCTTCTGGCACCCTTGTTTGGTGTCTGGGTGGTTCTGAGTTTTCGCATTATGACTCTCACTTGCATTGCATTCTAATACAAACATGTTCTTATTTTAGACGAAATTTTCATAATTTTCTTCAGGTTCTTATTGATTCATGGCTTTCTTTAATCAGGTTAAAGAGGTTTTTACTGCGATTGCACCTGCAGTTGGCTTATCGGTAGGTCTAGCTGTTGGTCAATCCTCCATAGCAGATGAGATTTCTAGTCTCATCAAGAGACCTAAGCTTGAGGCAGGCATTTGTTATGATCCTGAAGACTTTTCAGTTGAGCTGCAGAGTTCTGTGGACATATTGGTGGCAACACCTGGAAGATTGATGGACCATATTAACTTCACGAAAGGGTTTACTCTTCAACATCTACGTTATCTTGTAAGTATTTATAGCATTGTTATAACCTAAGTTATCCCCATATAATAAGTTTGTTTTCGCGTTTGTTGGGAAAAATGTTCATTTTAATCTATTCCAATTTTGGAGCTATCGCTGTACAATTCAATTGTTGATGAGAAATGATATTTCAGGTTATCGATGAGACTGATAGGTTATTAAGGGAAGCATATCAGTCTTGGCTACCTACGGTGCTTCAGTTGACACATGCTGATGATGATAATATCATCTTTCCTTCCTACATGTCACATCCTTATTCTGCTGGATCCTTTAAAACCATAAGAAGATTGTAAGTTATATAACTTCTTCTAATTATGGTTATTCTATTGTAGTATTGTTCACCAACTATTGTTCTGACTGCGGATACTGTTTGAATTCACGCAGTGGTGTTGAGAGGGGTTTTAAGGGTAAATCTTATCCAAGGCTTGCAAAGATGGTTCTATCTGCAACGCTTACACAGGATCCAGGCAAGCTTGCTCAGCTTGATCTGCATCACCCTCTATTCTTAACAACTGGGAAAAGAAGATATAAACTTCCTGAGAAATTAGAATCATACATGATGGTAAATCGGCTAGTCTCACGATTAATCTGTGACTCAATAATAAAAATTTCAAGTTTTTTATCCATCTACTTTACTTATTACTTGATTTTTATCCAAATAAAAAAAGTTATTGGCTACACTCAGACCTTAGTCAATGACTGATACCATGATTTTGGCGCTATAGAGGGAGCTTATTGTTTCATATGCTTTATTTGCATAGTTAATACTTTCTTTACTAACCTTAATTTCTAATTGTTTCTTCACAGATTTGTGAATCAAAACTCAAACCATTATATCTGGTTGCGTTACTTCAAAGTTTAGGAGAAGAAAAGTGTATTGTATTCACATCCTCTGTGGAGTCTACTCATCGACTATGCACATTGCTAAACTTTTTTGACAACTTAGAACTCAAGATCAAAGAGTATTCAGGGCTTCAACGTCAATCGCTGAGAAGGTAATACATGAAGTTGTTTTTAATTGTCATGAATAATTGGAGCATGTGAAATATGAAGCCTGGGAGTCAGGGAATTTCAATTGTCTAATTTTCATTTGACTATTGTTCGCTGACTTCATAGTCAGCCCTACTTATTTTCTTTGCCTGGGGCTTTCTACATGAGAGATTATAATTTTGTTAATATTGAACACAACTGCTTTCGTTCTCTCTTGATTACCTGGTGATTAAATTGACATCCGTTCTGCAGTAAGACACTGAATGCTTTCCGGGGAGGGGAGATCCAAGTACTTGTTAGTTCTGATGCCATGACTCGTGGAATGGATGTTGAGGGTGTGAGAAATGTTATTAATTATGATATGCCTGCATTTATTAAGACATATATTCATCGAGCTGGTCGAACTGCTAGAGCTGGGCAATCTGGGTGTTGTTTCACATTGCTGAGTAAAGACGAGGTATTTTGTGATCTAGTCTCCATGATTAAATAATGTTATTAATATGCTTAGCTTGCAATAAATTCTTCTGCAAGTCTACATTCCCAATCAGAAGTGAATTGAGCTTATTTCTTCACTTATGTCTTTGGCTGCCAACTGGGTTGATTCCTGGTCTAAATCAACAAGATTGCATTCTTTTACCTTTCATGCACATAGTTGAAATAAAATATCAATAACACTCTTTTACCTTGGGTCATTATACAATTCTACGGTAAATGCATAAGCCATAAGGAAATACTTGCTGGTTTATATATTAGTGTTAAGGTGGTTTGAGCCTTTTTCGTTTCTGATTGAAAATAGTTAATACTGAATATTTGAGCTATATCATCATGTTCAAACTCGTTTATTCTTAGGTTCTTGTGTTTCAGGTTAAGCGTTTCAAGAAATTACTACAAAAGGCTGATGATTCTTGTCCCGTACATTCCCTACCTTCCAGTTCAATCGAGTTGCTCCAGCCTACTTACGTCTCTGGTAACAGCTCCTCTTTTGACTATTCAGTAGAAACTATAAAGTGCTTTAGCGTTTTCTCTACTTTTTTTTAGTTTCCAAAATATAGTTTGGTTTTTAAAAACGTATATACTAAGTAGATAACAAAAAAAAAAGCAATAATAACAAAACAAGGAAATCCATTTGTTTAAGTTTTTTTTTTTTTTTGAAAACTGGAAAATCGAAGCATCGATCCACTATACTCAGCGTAATCACGCCCGTCCCTAGGACAAGCACTGAGAGACATCAAAGGAATGGAAAAGCGAGAGGCTTCTACAAATTAATGTCACAAGTCAGTCTTGAATCCGAGATCTTGAAGGGAGCACACCTTAGTCCTAGCCTTCGATCAAGCTTTTGACTTTAATCATTACTTTCTAAATATTCAAAAAAATTTCATTCTAAATACTCTTAAAACAACATCTAAACAAGTTTTGTATGACAATCATTACTTCTAAATACTTAAAATAAATCCTCAATCTAAATACTCTTAAAATCTCAATCCAAACGTCCCTAATTGTGGTAAATTCCTTTGATCTGTGCATCAAATCTAACATTACACTTTTCGCATTATACAAAAGTAATCGAGGCTGCCAGATTAAATTGTTAGGAAGGATCTATTGCTTCCAAATTCCAACGAAAGTGTCACATGAATAAATAATGTATTATTTCGTTTATGTAAATGGTATCTAAATGTTTGTTCATTTTGATTCTTAATGATTAACAGCTCTAGAGAAACTGAAGGAAAAGGTTGAATCAGAAACATCCAGAAAGAGTACAATCATATCTTCTAGATTGGGCAAAAGGAAACATCCGAACTCCGATAAAAAGGTTGGTATTATCAAGCAAGCTTCTCTGAAAGAGTAAAGTGCCGTTTTGTAAACAGCTTGAATTTCTGGCTGTGTTGGGAAGACAAAATGGCAGGCGTGATTTAATTGTGTTATATATATCATGAGATAAGGGCCTTGGAGATTCAAAAAATTACGAGTCCATAGAAATTAATTTATTTGGATTTTTTTGATATCTAAATATTATAGGGTCGGGTGCTATGTTATGTGAGAATAGTTGAGATCTGCATAATAAGTTCACAGGGACGCCCACAAAGATTTTTTTTATTAAAATGTCAACTTTTCTTTTTGATATTTTTTAGTATTTGACTAACTTATGCTTACTTTGGCTATTTTCTCAGGACAACCAATTTATCCCTTACTACATTTGGTTGTTAAGAATATACGTAAAAAATTAATTCGATTTAATCTATCAGTGCCTACTGTGAACATGGTTTAACACACCAATCTTGAAACTCTTATACTGAAACTATTAGATTGAATGGCAGTTGTTACAAGAGTAAGAACATTAAAAATTCCTCCTTTCAAACTCAGACTACTAACTTGTAATCATTGTTTCATTTCAGTCTTAGAAAGTACAATTTTTTGGGACTCGGTCTACAATGACATGAATGCTTAATGACAAATTCTTCTTGAGCTTGGTGTAATCCTTGGAGCAAAGAGTGGCTTTGTCGAAAACTTGCTCGGAGAGTCGGGCGCAATTTATGCCTTACTGTTAGATATCACCAATGGATTCTCGATAAGCTGCAATGCTGCTACAGGTTGCGAACAATCGACGGGATGCAATACATCTGGTAGACTTGTGTTGAAGATGATACGGATTTTAAGTTCAGAGCAGGCAGGGAATCAAATCGTTTTGGAATATTTGAGCTTCTATTTAATAGTTTGCTTTTTTAAAATTAAAATTTCATTTTATTTTTTAAATCACCAAATTAGATAGACTTGTCACCCATCTACATCGTCAAATAGCAACCTTGTTAGCATTACTTTAGATCCACAAGAACATCAACCTTCGTTGTCGACCTTGGTCGGAGGTTCAATCTCAATCTATTGATGTACTAAAAAAACATCAAAATTAAACAACTAGAGGGGATGGTGATCAAATGCCTTCTAAAACTTAACATTATTTTCACTCAAGAGACTACACTTTCAATGACTGAACGTGGAAAAAGATTTATTTATATTTTTCTTACAAAGTACCTAGAATTGGCACCAACAGTTGTTGAAGCAGGGGCAGTTGACGATGATTGATTTCTTGAGGAAACATGATACTCGTTCTTGTCACAGTCCCTCTCTTCTTCATTGATGGTGTCTAGCACTTTTGATGTTCCGCGTCTCATGACACTGATAATTTGTGGTGGCGCTACCTTGGTAACGAACCTGGCTAGACGAGAATTCGCCATTTTCTTTTTTCGAGTCTCAGGGGTTGGAGGATGAGGGTTGAGAATGTTGGTGCTTAAAAAAAAGCTCAGGTTAGGCTAATTGAGAGTGAGTGCAAACTTGTGGGTGATATTTATGAATTTGAATGTGCAGGTCCTGAGGTGCTTAAGAGGTGACTACCTACTTAGAAATTAATTTCTTATAAATTTCTTTGACAACCAAATATTATAGGATCAAGTCATATGTCCCGCAATATTAGTTGAGGTGCGCGCAAGTATTAATGATGCCAAAGCGAGCATAGATCATATAGCACTTGTGAAATTGTTGATCGAAATATACCCGTTTTGGCTTACTTGCTTGAGTCGAATCTAACTTTTTTGAGATCATCAAATACCCCTCCTTAAGTATTTACTCGATTGGCTATAAAAGGAATAGCTCACTATCTTTAAGTGTGTTGAAGAATCCTCACTTTTTCAATATGTGATAAGTGTCGAGTATCTCCAACAACACCCATATATGTATGTGTATGTATTTAACTCACGATGACAATCTATTTAATAATTAATTTTCTGTCAATTTCTTCATTGAATGTTGATGATCGTTACGTTGGGAATCCAGAAAATTATTACATAGTAAGTCAAATTTTTTTCAAATGGATATATAAAGTTGGTATTTTATTAAGAAGCATACAAAAGAAAAAAGTGAAACGTTTTATAACCTTTCATTTACTATAACTTCTATTGTATAGATTGAGCAAGTATAAAACAACAAGTTTACAAAGAACAAGGGTTCCTACATTCAACCTTAGCAATATTTCAATCATTATCCAAGATTCCACACCATCATTCGAACACCTTGCACTTGATTAAGAGAAAAACGTGTGCTCGATTCTACGGAAACCGAGCACCCTTTAACTCAAATCGATATATCCTTAACTTGAACTGCTTCTTTTATGCCAAGTTGAATAGTTTGTTTCCGTGTAGGGCCTGAAAAAAAAAACACGAAAGAAGAATAAAAGATCAATACCTAGTCTAGTGATCAAGAGGATCTTGAGAAATTAGGAGGTTATGGATTTTGTTGAAACATGTTAAATCATCAATCAACTTACAAGCAACACAGATGAATTTGAGTAAATTTAATTGGACTTTAAAATTAGAAAATGTCCATTCAGTGAAAATCAATATTAATCGGAGATGAAACATATGTTAATCACCAATCACAGTCGATGAATTGGAGTAAATTTAGTTAATAGCAACCTAACCTTGAGTCTACAATGACAAATTAACTAAGAATTAATTTAAGATCATATAGTTGTTCCGTGAGAATTGTAGAAATGCACATAAATAAGTCCGGTCTGGATATAAAAAAACACAATAAATCTTACTTGGGCAGGAAGTGTAATACTTTATCCTAGTGGGTCGTGACGATATGTAATGCAGGTCAAGTAAGGCATAGGTGAATCATCACGGAAAGAATGACTTACACAAAAAAGTTGTGTAAATCTTTAGAATATTACCTCCATTTCATGTGTAACAATGTGAAGAATATAGAAATCATGAGCGAAAAAGATCCCACAAAAATGTAGGCAAATCCAAGGAAATCATTTCTTCCCCCAAACCAGCTTGATGTTGAAATGACAATCTTCTTTGTACCACCAAAGCTGTAAGTGTTGTAGTTGTTCATTATCTTTATATCTAGAACATCATCAGCATGCAAATCTTCTTCAATTCTACCATATAACTTCCTGAAGCTTGGAAGAGCAGCAGTGCGCATCCACACGATTAAATCTTCATGATCACTCAACTTAATATATGAAACAAGAACCGGCAACACAAAAGAAAGAAGCACGATAAGCCAAAATGTTTTCACAACCAGTTTATTCAAATGAAATTAGAAAACAATGAAATTGAATATTTAATCGCCAGCTTGATGAAGCCCCTACGAGTCAATTAACTCAACTAGAAGTCTAGAACTGTAATACATATGAAGATATAGACCAAATTTGTTTTTCCTTTTTTGAAATATCCAAGCTTATAACTTAGTCGTACATATATGAGAATGTTGAATTATGTTAAATCACCCATCAATCTAACAATCAACTTGAAAGTTTAAGTTGGTTGAGGTAAATTTAATTATATAAGCTAACACAGTAATCTTTTCCGGACCATCCCAGATTTCTCCTAACAAAATCGGAAAAAGTGACAGAATTTCTGAACACTGGTATGGTAAAAATTTTATGAGTCGGTCAATCTCTTTATTCTGAAAATTTAGAGGCAGACAGATTTCCAAATCATATTGCCCGACCTTAGGGCACTTCAGGTACTTATTTATTCAGCCCTCTTTTCTCAATTTTCATTAAAATGACTCAGTCTATGAATCAGAGACTTTATAGCTCTCCATTCAACTTTTTGGGTCAGAAAAAAAAAATCAGATTCTTACTCTAGAGCTTATTACTGGGAGGAATAAGTGCAGCTAATACTATCAAAAGAGTACAATCAAATAATTGGCTTCTACCAAAAAAGATTTGTTGCTTGTGTAGAAAAGATGAGGAAACTTGAGCCACATATTTCCACACTTATCCCATAGTCAAAATTTATGGTTCTGTATTGGAAGCTTCAATTTAGCTTGGTGTTTTATCTGGCTATATTTTATCTTTTAGTTTGTTTTTATCTCCTGTTTTATTTCTTATTATCTAGGTTGGCCTTTGTCCTTTTGTTTTCTTCTCTAGACCTTTGTTGTTGTTTTTTTCTAAGATACATTTGTCAATAGGCTGTCCTTTTTTTGATGGAGATTGTATTTTTTTAGCAGTTTTCTCTTTTTGTTTTTTCAAGGAGAAGTTCATTTCTTGTTAAAAATAAAAATTGAGCTTGGTGTTTTCCGGCAGTCAGAGTCTACTGGTTTTTACTTTTTAGTAACTTCTTGCAAATTGTCTGTTCTAAAGGAAAACCAAGGCCCCTAGGAAAATGTTAACTTATGAACTGCATGGGAGTTTTGGATTGAAAGAAAGTACATAATTTTAAAGAATACATCTACAATAGCAAAGAATGTTGGGAAGTTTTAAATTTTAAAGCTGGCCATGGAGCTCTTCTAGAATTTTCCATTAATTTTGATTATCACTTGTATCAGAACATTAGTCTCTTATATTCTTTTCAATGATTTTTTTTTTTTTTTATCTCTTGTTAAAAGAAACTGTCACCTTGAGTTTGAGATCCAAACCCTAGTTCTTATAGACAATCACAATAAACCATTCAGTCCTATGAAAATACTAGATGATTCCAATATTTATATATTTGATTACTCTGAATGCTTCTAGTACTTACAGGAATATTTGGATCAAGATTTCCACCACCAATCAAGGTTCCATTTTGGAAGTTAAAAGGATATACATGCTTTCCAAATTTATGTTCACGGTCACTTTTCCATGCAATGTCCTTCTTGTTCACCTTCAACTCAGATCTCCCAAGGGAAAACCTATATGTGTCATTGAACAAACTCCATGCTATCAACCCGCAAGGAACAATTGGAAGACCATTATGCGACTGTATTGGTTTACAGGAACTCGTATCGCTGTACGCCAGTCCATGTAAGAGCTGCTTATCACTTCTACTTTTGACATACCTGAAATTTAGGAATAATGCAATATTAAGTGCCTGAGGTGTCATTTACTAATGGTGAATATTTAGACAGTCAGTATTTTAGATTGAAGATCATGAAAGTTAAATAACATTCAAGAAACAAGGTAAATTACTGTATCAAGCATACATACATAAAACATAAGTGACGTTCTTACCTTCGGTGGTTCTGATAGTAGTTATCTAGTTGATAATATATGTAAATAGGAGCTTTCATAGTCTTGTTTACCTGTAAAGATATTAAGTTAGATGAATAGAAAAAAAAAGGGACATAAATAGGAAGTAGGGTTAGACGCCCAGAAGCACTGACACTTCAGTTTGGGAAATGTTTCCATGTTCTAGATGGATAGGACACTCCAACACTTCGTTGGATAATTGTTAGCACACCAGACATGTCTCAAATACTAGTGGTTCAAAGTAAATATGAAACCAATTTGTTTTTTTTACTTTGATGAGAAATAATCTAACTGATGAATGATTTACAAAAAAAAAAGGAAAAATAGACCCAATCCCAAGAAGCTAGAGTTGCAAAAAAAAAAAAAACTATAATTGGGCAAAAATGTAGCAAGCTTAACTATTAGATTAAAACATTTGATAAACCATCATGGAGCTCCTAGAGGTCAAGAAGGCCTGGAGGAACTACTCTTTCCTATCTTAACTCAGAGCTCAAACTCCTCCTCTTATACCAATTTTTTGTGTTCACCAATAGTTTCCAAGAATTAAACTAACCCTCTGCACCAGATGAGCTTGTATCTTCTAAACTACTGTTGGAAGGCTAGAGCACAAAATATATATTCAATGGAACAACGTGTTCAATTGAGATTCTGAATATGTACGCCAAAAAATGAGCATACCTTTAAGGAAACAGAACAAAGTTTTGGAGATGAACTATCTTTAATATATGCCACCATATTATTTTTATATGACAGGGGTACACATTCAGTATCATATCTGTGTACAATTTCAGCGACCTGCACAATTATTTTCAAATATCATCACAGCACATATCTTATATATTAAATGCTTATAATATAACAACATAATTACTTTATATCCTTAAATTGCTTCAGAAATAAAGCAATTACACAAACAAGCCAGACAGTAAACTACAATTAAAAGTAAGTTAACAAGTTGTTGCTGGTACTTAGTAGAACTATATAAAATATTAGATGTATTAACTATACAGCTAATCATAAATTTATTCTAGCTAAAAATATAAATGTTTCAAGATCTATTCAGAACACTTACACTGTGGGAAGTATGAAGGACAAAAAAACCAACAGGAACGAAAATAATTCCCATTAATAGGAAAACAGAAATAACCTGTAGAAGAGATAATCAACATTTAAGGTCCATAATACTTAATGTGCAGTGAGAAATTATAAAAGATTTATGTGTCATGTAAGGCGGCATTCAAAAACTCACCCATGTAGGTGTCAACGCAGGCTTACAAGCTGGGAGGCTCTGTTGTGTAAAATGATAATAGGCTGCATTTAATGTAGCGATTGTGCGGTGTTTCAAGAATAACATCAAGATAGAATACACTTGCAGAATAAAAGAACAAGAAAAAAAAGAAGAGAAAAAATAATGGCTTTTACGGATGAATCCATGGAAGAACTTCTAAGTTGAGAACATTATATAGTTGAAGTTAAGCAACAATCTCTAACAACAAAGTCAACAAAGTTGGCTTTCAGAATGT